>QAXK01002348.1:0-37568 GCA_004335735.1 Chlorella sp. KRBP | reverse complement strand
GGGCAGCGAGACGAGGTTTGCTAGCACTAGTCTGGCACTCGGCAGAGGGAGGAGGAGGTTTCTTGAGACGAGGTTTGCTAGCACTAGGCAGAGGAAGCGGGAATGATGTTCTGCGCTCGGGTTTGTGTTGGTGTGCGGGGCACCCAGCACGCGTGTGCGTGCGTCCAGCTTGTTGCAGCTGTGGACTGGGGTGCGTTGTGTGACGGACGAGAAGGTGACGGGAAGCTACGCCCTGACCTTGTGTGCGTGTGTGCGCGAGTGTGTGTGCTGCCCCTAATCACAAGACAGCCTCACGGCGTTTCAACCCCATCTCACGCCCTCGCCTTGTCGTGTTCACACGTGCAGGGCACTGCACCCGGTGCCGGCGGTGCTTCCACCGAGGGAGGTGGTGGCGGCGGTGGCGGCGTGCCCCTCACCCGCCCCCGCAGCTCCTTCACAAACACCTCCAACCCCTCCTCCCCCTCCATGGCCGCACAACAGGCCCAAGCCACCAGCGCCACCACCACTTCGACCGCCGCGCAACGCACCGCGTCCGGCGGCGGCGTGCTGCTCCTTGGTCAGCCTGGCGGCCCTGTGGGTGGCCGGCCACCCTCCAACACTGCTGGCGGTGACGGAAACATGATCCACCGTCCTCCCTCGCACAGCCCCAACAACCTATCGTCGCCACACAGTCCCAATGGGCAGGAGCCCAACCCGTTTGCTTCGCTGATGGCGGCGCACACGGTAGTGCTCAAAAGTGGGCTGGATGTGAGCCAGGGGGGCCAGGCGGGCGGGAACAAGCAGCCCGGGCAGCAGCAGGGTGGCGGGGGTGGTGGTACGGGCGGTGGTGGGGGCGGGTCCACGGCCGGTGGGGCGGGGACGGGGGGCGGTGCGGGGGACGGGCGGGGGGGAGCGGTGGGGACGGGTGGTGGTGGTGGTGGTGGTGGTACGGGAGGAGGGGTTGGGCAGCCGGGGGCGGATGCTGCGGTTGTGCAGGGTGTGGGCACGTCGGGGGGTG
This sequence comes from Chlorella sp. KRBP, assembly GCA_004335735.1. Lineage (NCBI taxonomy): Eukaryota > Viridiplantae > Chlorophyta > Trebouxiophyceae > Chlorellales > Chlorellaceae > Chlorella > Chlorella sp. KRBP. The sequence goes on along the minus strand of QAXK01002348.1, from coordinate 36,571 downwards.
GGGCGGTGGGTGTGGGCGGGGTGTCGTCCACGCCTACGTTTGACCTTGGCGCGCTGCCGTCGCTGCCGTTCCAGCCCTTGAGCCTGGCGCAGCCGCAGCCGGGGGGGGCGGTGCAGGGCGGAGGGCTGCAGGGGCACCCCATGCAACAGGTGGGTTGGGCTCTTGCTTCTTGTGCCAATCGGCTGTGGGCAACACACAGCCTCGCTGGTTTCCAGTGCCGAGAGTACTGTAAGCTTGCTTGCTTGCCCTGTCATCATCCCCTTCATCATTGCATGGCAATCACGGCAGGTGCCGCGGTGCTGCATGACAGGAGGATTCATGCGCCAACGCGTTGGAAAAGAGCTTGACGAGTGTCCACAACCTCGTGCTCCTTTGCCCTGCAGGCGCAAATGGTGGCCCTGGCCCTGGCACGCCAGCAGCAGCTCCAGCAGCAACTGCGCGACGGTGGGGCCACAGGTGCCTCCGGGGGCACCCAACCCGGGGGGCTACAGGGCAATGGCACTAACACCACGGGTGCTGCTGTGCCCAACCTGCCCAGCATGGGCGCCAACTCATTCCTCGGCAGCGCTGACCTGGACGCTGTGCTGGGCGGCCTGGGGGCGCCAGGGCTTGCGGAGAACATGGAGACGTCGCTCACCACCCTAGGTCTTGGCAACTCGCTCAACCTGCTCCCGCACAACCTGGCGGCGTTTCTGACGCCGGGCGGCAACAGCGCGTGGATCCCGAGCAACATGTTCTCGCAGCAGCAGCTGCAGGGGGGCATGAGCGGGGGCGGGGGGGACGGGCAGGGATCGGTACAGGCCATGGCGGCGGCGCTTGCGGCGGGCGGGTGGGCGCAGTTGGGAGGGATGGCGGGGATGGGCGGCGTGCACGTGCAGGGCGCGGGGGGGCAGCAGGGCGGTCAGCAGCACCACCAGGGTGGCGGCGGCGGCGGTGGCGGCGGTGTTGCGTTTGACGCGGCGATGGAGGGCGTGCGGACCGTGACGAGCGGGCTGGACGACATGCGGTCGATTGAGCAGGCGCTGCCGGGCATTGGCACGGACGCGTCCATGGCGCTGCTGGCGGCAGCGCAGCGGTCCTCTCAAATGGTGGCCAGGGCGGCGCAGGAGCCGGGAAAGTGAGATGCGAGCGCCACCGCGTGAACCCTACGTGAAACCCACGGCCCAGGACAATAGTAGCGTGACTGCCAAGCTGTGAGAATGCAATCGGTCAAGGACACTGCTGCAGCGATGGCGTGCTGAAGGGACCCTGCCAGATCAGTCTCCACTCCTCGAGCGCAGCGGGATGAGGCCGCCCCAGAGAGGCGCCACGCCCCTGCTGCCAACGCACGGGCAGCTGACGCACGGCCATGCGTTGAAGGGCCGCAGCAAGCAGCGGCGCGGGGCTCTGGTGTCCAGGTGCGCACTCTCCGACTGCACGGATCGCACGAGCGCAGAGTGGAGCAGCGAGCGCGTGCAGCGTGCAGAGTGAGACACCAAGGCAATGGCAATCGTTCAGCGCTGGGCGCGATCGGGCTGCTGGGCGCGGCGTGTGGGCGCAAGTTGCGAAAGTTGGCTGCTTTTTGCCTCGCGCTCCTGCAGGCTCATCTTGATCACGGTGGTGATTGCCACGGTGGCGTATGGTGGCTTTGCCTGGCTCTACCTTGGCAAGTCCTCCACGCGCCACACGCCCGGGGCAGCAGGCGCCGACAGCACCGCCCACCCGCACGCCGCCACCGCACGCAGCCTCAAGGAGAAGGGCCACCGCGCTGGGCAGCAGCAGCACCGCAGCCCCTACCACGCGCCCGTCCACGCGCAGCAGCAGCGGCTGCAGCGGCAGCAGCACCGGCACGAGGTACAGACGCTGCAGCAGCAGGCGGAGCGGCAGGGGCTCAAGGGCGCAGCGCGCAAGCGGGGCGCCGCGTTGCACGAGGCTTCCGAGGACTTGCATCAGGTGGTGTGGCACGGGGCGGGGGGCAAGGCAGAGGACACCAAGGAGCAACAGCTGGCGGCCGACTTGCAGCACCAGATGGACATCAAGCAGCAGGACCTGCTGCATAAGGCAGCGGACGCAAAGGCACCTGAGACCGACTCTGGTGGGAGCAAGAGCAGCAGTGGCGAGGGGCATCAGGGAGAGGGCGGGCACTTGGAGGCAGACAAGGTGCGCCACGTGCGGCACGAGCAGGAGCAGCACCACAAAGAGGAGGCTGAGCAGGTGCACCACGCCCGCCAGGCGCAGCAGACGGCGGGCGGGACGGAGGGCGAGGCAGAGCAGGTGGTCCACCACCACACCACCACCGCCCCCGCCCCCGCGACACATGACAGCCAAGCCGAGGAGGCTGCCCACCAAGTGAGTGGCGGTGAGGGCCAGCAGGAGCAGCAGCACCCGCGCGTTGAGGCGCATGAGGGGCAGCGGGAGGGCTTAGAGTCGGATGAGCAAGCTGCGCCACAGCACCACGGGCAGCACCACCACCAGCACCACCACCAGCAGAACGAGGAGCAGTTGGAAGCAACGGGCGGGGGTGCGCAGGAGGGTGCACAGCCTGAGGATGACGATGACGAGTATGGGGATGACGCGTACCTCACTAGGCAAGCGCAGCACGGCGGTGGTGACGGTGGTGACGGTGGCGGTGCTGCTGCTCCGCGCTCCACCCGCACCTCCACGCAGTCGCACCATACCGGCAGCGTAGCAGGAGGAGCGGGAGGAGGAGGAGGAGGAGGAGGAGGCGGGTCGCGTGTGTCTGGTGACGTGGCGGCGGAGGAGACGGAGCAGGTGCACCACGAGCCTACCAGCCTCTTCCAGCTGGTGAGCTGGTGGTTGGGTGATTCGTCCTTCTGATGGGTACCCTGAATCTGTTGACCTGGTGGGTAGCCTCTTCCAGCTGGTGAGTACTTGCATGGCACGTCATGCCCATACGACGACCGGTACCGATGAGCGGTGGGGTCGCATGAAAGTTGGTCCTTTTGTTGAGTACCCTGAACCTGTTCACCTGGTGGGTAGCTTGGACCTGGGTGAGGACACACTGCTTGACGGTGCCAGTGCCACACAGTGTCAGTCTTGCTCTCCGCCTGCCTCACTCAAGGAGCGCATGCACGCTGGGACAGCTGGCACTGCACGGTGTGGGGGCTGTCGTGCGTGACGGCAGGCCAGTGCTCCTCACTTGCTGCTGCTGGTACTGCGCACTGCAGAGCACCAAGACCATTGATGGCGAGGACCAGCCCGTGTCCTCCTCCACCTCCTCCACCTGCTTTACATGACCTCTTCCTCGCTTGCTGCGCGCAGAGTGCCAAGACCATTGATGGTGAGGACCAGCCCCTGTCCAAGTACAAGGGCAAGGTGACGCTGGTGGTCAACGTGGCCTCAGCGTGCGGCTACACGGATGACAACTACAAGGGTGAGCGTGGGACCGTGCAGCGGTGTGATGCTTGGGAGGCACACCAAGCGCACGCACTGCTCTTTGGCACTGGCGGCATCACCATGGGAAGCAACCTGCGCCACAAGCTTTTGAGTGCGCTGTCACTGAGTTCTCCCTGCTGCTGCCACTGCCACCGCTGCCCCGCCACGTCCACCATCCCTGCAGGCCTCATGAAGCTCTACAAGAAGTACCAGTCGTGAGTGGCTTGGCGGGGTGGGATGCGGCACGCGGGGGTGCTGCTCCTTGGGCTTGCTGGCAAAGGTGCGGAGAACAGGTGCACCGCACCTTTTGCATGAGGTTTCATGCACCTTGTGTTTGTGGCTGCCCGCGCAGGCATGGCTTGGAGATCCTGGCGTTCCCCTGCAACCAGGTGCGCCATCTAACTTATCACCCTGTGGCGCGCGGCTTGCTGGCTTTGACAGCAAGCCACTTGACGGCAGCAAGTGGCAAGCGCATGGGAAGGGAACCTGCCCCATTCCACGCCCACAGCGATGCTGTGGTGTGCCTGGCACCCTGTGCACCCTCCTCCTAGGGATCCAGCCTTGGCCTCTCCCTCCGCCTCCTTGCCGCGTGCAGTTTGGTTCCCAGGAGCCCAAGCCCGAGGCGGAAATCAAGGAGTTTTGCAGCACCAAGTACCATGTCACCTTTCCCATGTTTGCCAAGGTGCACGTCAATGGGCCTCTCACGCACCCGGTGTTTAAGGTGAGGGCGCCGCGCCTGCCCTCGCAAAACGCCCACGCCCACGCCCCGCGGGATGACTGCTGAAGGCAAAGGCACCGTGTCGCAGCCAGCGCATCTGTTGTCACCAGCCACCTGGCCATGCCTACATGCCTGCGTGTATGTAGAGCTTTACATCCGGTGAAACCAGTGTGTGCCAGCCGGCAGGATGACATCACCATCCGCTTTCACATGGAGCGCACGCGTGGTCAGCTGGTCACCTGCTCGCTCGCTGTGTGTATGCCCACCCACCCGCCCGCAGTTCCTCAAGAGCCACACACCCGTGGACCAGGGCGGGGGCGGCGGAGAGGGACCGGGACAAGACCTCGGATGGGTGAGAGTTCTAGCTTGACCTATGCTAGCATGCTATAGCACTAATGCTATGGCATAGTATTAGGTCTGTCCGTGCGCGCTGTGGGACCCGCAACGCGCCTCACGTTGATGATCTGGGGGGCTAACCTTGTGCCCATCCGCCCGCTTGCGCAGAACTTCTTCAAGTTCGTTGTGGACCACAAGGGCCGGCCGGTCAAGCGCTTCACCCAGCTGTGGGACCAGGTCGAGGTAGAGCAGGCAATCTACAGCCTGCTCATGGCGCAGCACGGCGCTGACGCCGGGCCCGTGGCCTCACGGTGATGTGGTGGGCTGGACACTGTTGCTACTCACACGCTTGTGGCCGTGCCTTGCGGCTTGGTGCGGGGAGACAATTCATGCAAAGGAACCGTGACGCGCGGAAGCGTGACGTGGGCTCGCGGCTCACAAACAGCAGCAGCCATGACGCACATTGCGCTAGCCAGTGATTGAACAGCAGTCATTTGATATGGCGCCGCGCGTAGCGCTGCTGATGCTCCTCCTGGCGCTGGTGCTGGGTGGAGGGAGCTCAGCAGCCTCGGCGCTGCTGCACGACACGTTCGACGAGTCGCTCGACGTGCTCAGGCTCAGCTCCACGCACGTCCTGGTGCGCGCCGGCCCTCGATGTGCAGCCACTGGGGAGTCCCATCGGACCTCTGATCGATCTTTGGCTTCCTCGCTCCTGCAGGTGAACGTAGAGTTCAGGCAGAGCACCTGGGCGGGGCGCAGCGCCACCACCTTTCCTCAGGCAGTGCGCCGGCTGGCGGCAGCGGTGCCGTTCCTGCAGCTGGAGCTGGCCCTCACGCGCGGGCGATGGGTACGTGCCGCACGCGCCATGCAGCTACACGCTAGCACGCAGCTCACACGACACAGCCATGCTCTCACGCTTGGAGCTCCTGTGCCCACGCGCAGGACGTCCAGGCGTGGGGCATGCCGTCCGTCCCTTGGCACCCTCCCGGCGCGGTGCGTGTGCATCCAATCGGTCTGCAATTGTTGTTGCCTGGTGCTCTACCTCGCGTGCGTGCCAGTGGCAGCTGCTCTGGGTGATGGGCCTGCACACACGCAGGAGGTGGCGGCGCTGTGGCCCTGCCCGGCCGCGCACGCCGCGCACTGGACGCAGCTGCAGCACCGCCTCTCCGGCCTCATGTGCGCATCCCTCAACCTGCTGGAAGCGCCGCACAGCGCGCCAAGGAGCAGCATCAGGACGGCGCTGCTGGCAGCACGTGCTTCGGGCGCCAGTGGCAATTGCAGCGCGTGGCACGTGGGGTTGCTCCCCCGTGAGGCCGTGTGCACCGAGAACCTGACGCCATGGCTCAAGCTGCTGCCGTGCGCCGGCAAGGCGGGACTGGCAGCGGTGCTCTCAGACCGACAGAGGGTGCTGACGGGAGGTGAGCCACGCCAGCGTACCAATGGCACACCCGTGTGATGCGGCCTGAAGCCCCGTTTGCAAGCTACACAGTGGCTTGCCAATTGTAAGCCCCTCCTCCACGCTAGTGCCTCCCGCCTGGCTGGCATGCCAACGTTTGTCCCAGCGCGTGCCAAGTCACCCGTCACGGCGTGAAGACACTTCATCGTGCGCGCGTTCAAGGCCAGCGACATCCAACGTGTGCTCTGTTGTGCTCCTCCCCACGCAGACTTTCACTCAGTGAGCCTCAAGGTCGAGGTGCTGCCAGCCCCACACACCACCACCAGCACCACCAACAGCAGCCAAGTGTCAGGGCCCGCCCCGCTCCTGGTGTTGACCCAGCGCTTCACCACCGTGTTGCGCGTCCAGGACGCAGCCCTGCTCACTGACGTGCTGCCGGCAGCCGCCAAAGCGCAGCCCTGCGCTGCCAGCCACAGCGCCACACTCCGCACCCTGGCATCAGCGCAGGCGGACGAACAACAAGGCAGCAGCGGTGGTGGCCAAGGCTCGTCAGGGCACACTCAGGCAGCACGCGCTCCACAGCCCCTCACCCGCCCTGGTGGTGGCGGCGGCGCGCTGTTTTCAGCGTCGGTGCTGGCGGCACCGCTGCCCACGGCGCCGCAACAGGCCCAGCCAGCAGCCCTGACGCTGCAGGCGTCACTACTGGGCAGGGGCCTGTACCGTGGCCACCTGCACCTGGTGGTGCACCAGTCGGAGCCGTGGAGGGTGGCTGCAGCCAGCGAGTGGCCGTTGGCATTGCAGCACCAGTTCCTGCAGCAACAGCAGCAACTGCAGCTGCAGGGGGTGTCGAGCAATGCAAGCAAGACCGTGGGTTTGGAAGGCAGCCAGGAGGGTGGAGCAGCGTGCGTGGAAGTGACGGTGCCGTGGGTGCTGCGGCTATGGCTGCACACGCTGCACGTGGAGATGGACGGGCGGGTGCAGCAGGTGAGGAGCATGTGGCTTGTGTGTGCGCGCAGCTTGCAAACAGGGCGGCTTGCCGCTGGCAGTAGGGATCAGCAGCGAGGCGTGCGCAGTGTCCCACAGCGGGTGGGTGGGATGCGAGCGTGTGTGGCTGACCTCCTGTGTGCCTTCCCTCGTACCCCACCCACCATGCAGCAGGGTGGTGTGGTCGTGACCGTGGTGCCGGCGTTGGACCGAGGGCGGGCGGGCGAGGTGCTCCTGTGCATCCGGCACCTGCCCCGCCACGTAACCACCGTCACGCTGCGGTTGGCATTCACCCGGGCGTTCCTCACGCTGGACGAACACCCGCCTGATGCGCACCGCGGCTGGGACATCCCGCCGCCCCGCCTGCACTACGCCGGGGCGAGCCAATCGGGCGGACAGGAGCTCACACAGGTGCGCTCATACTGTGTGGTAAGGTGTGGCCCACCCCAGGTGTGGCTTTCCTGACTTGGCAATCATGTGATCGTGCGTGCAGGTGCTGGGCAACGGGATGCTGCTGCGGCTGGCCACCGCCGACATTGCCATGCCGTACAACGTGATCTGCCTCACCAGCACCGTGCTGGCGGTCTTCTTCGGCGCTGCCCTCAACACGCTGCTGCAGCGCACGACGTTCTGACCCTTGGAGGTCTGCATGACCGATTCTCCACTCCACTCCTCCTCGCGTCAAGTGCAAGTCCTTTCCCCCGTGTCGAGTCTCTAAGGCGCTCGCAGAGTCCAGCTCCTTCCTCAGCCGCTCGCTCGCTCTGCTCCTGCCGGGGCTGCTTCCAGGCTCTCGCTGATAGCGTGTCGTGGGACGACATGGCCGCCGCTCCTCCCGACGCCAAATGGGTGAGGCCCTGAGGATGGAAGGGGACGTGCTGCAGGTGCTGTGGGAGCAGGCGCTGTGGCTCTGGTTGCGTGGCCACTTCGGCCTTTGGAGATCGCTGTGCCTTGCGAGGCGCCAGCACGACGCGGCGAGCCGAGGGCTGTGCACGGAGCTGCTGGTGCCGTTGCTACGCAGGTGGCGCAGCACTTCGTGCAGAAGTTTTACGACGTGCTGCAGCACCACCCTCAGTTCCTCTGCAAGTTCTACAAGGACGGGAGCAGCGCCACAGTGACGCTCATGGACGAGCACGTCCCCACGCAGCCCTCCATGGATCTTGACGTGAGTCTGCAGCGCCGCCGCCGCTTGGGCGCCGAGTGCCGCAGCCCCTTGCCACTCGAACACGGCGCACGATCTGCCCCAGCAAGTGCGGCCCAGCAGTCCCTCGAGCCCAGCGCCGGGCCCCACGCAGCAGCAGCCGCAGCTCCCAGCCGACCACACGCTGCAGGCATGCTCTACGAGGCTCGTCTGGGCGGGGCCAGGGTGAGCCGGTGGCCAGACGCGAGCCAAGTGTGCCTGGTGCGCCGTGCGCTGCGCAGACCATCCAGGCGGTCGTCAACGCGACGGTGGCCGGCGCCAAGACCACCTACAAGCACATGGACGCGCAGTTCTCCATCAACGGCGGGGTCCTGCTGCACGTCGTGGGCGCCATGGAGCTCAAGGTGAGCGCGCGAGCGCAGCGAGACGCAGCCAGGGACACCGCAGTGGCAGCCTCAGGCTCGCGCCCTGTCAGCGCATCGCAGCCGGCCAAATCGACCCGTGCGGCGCGCGTGCTGCGGTCTCTGCGCAGGGCCAGGAGCGCTCGTTCGAGCAGACCTTTTTCCTGGCCACCCAGGAGAACGGCTTCTACGTGCACAACGACCTGCTGCGCCTGTACCCGGCGCTGCTGCCGCAAGCCGCCACCGCCAACGGCAACTACGCAAAGGCGCCCCCCGCAGCGGTGCCCGTGGCGGCACCCGCGCCAGCAGCACCACCACCACCAGCGGCGGTGGCGCCTCCCCCAGCGTTCCCACCAGCACAGGTACGAGCAGCAGCTGTTCTCTCCCTCTCGTTACTGCTCTTCCTCTTGCACCCGCCAGGCCAATCGACACCTCCCCGCCTTTCCGTCCCGTCTTCGCAGGTTGTGGTTCCCACTGTGGCCGCACCAGCAGCACCACCCCCCGCCGCGCCCGCAGCCCCCCCACCACCCGCAGCAGCCGCAGCACCACCCCCTACCAGCGCCGCCAAGGCCCCCAGGCCCCAGCAGCCCCCCGCCTCCCCCTCGCCCTCCCCCGCCCCCGCCAGCGCACCCTCCCCTCAGCCCCCCTCCAGCTGGGCCTCCCTCGTCAAGCAGCAAGCAGACGGAGGCAAGGCCGCACCCCTCACCCCCCAGAAAGCAGCCCCCGCCGCCGCACCCTCTCCCGTCCCACCCGAATACGGCACCTCCAACGGCACCTACCAGCCCCAGCCACCCACCTCCACCCCGGCCCAGGACCAGCAGCAGCCACCCCAGTCTCTCCCCCCCCAGCCCGCCTACCCCCAGCAGCAGCAGCAACCGCCTTCCTCATCGCAGCAGCAGCAGCCCCCGCAGCAGCCACCCCAGCACCACCCGCACCACCACGGCCCCCAGCACGTGGTGCAGGTCCGCAACCTGCCGCAGCAGCACCTCGAGACCTCGCTGCTGGAGGCGGAGTTCTCCCGCTTTGGCCCGCTGCTCAAGCGCCCCGGCAACAACAACCCCGCCACCTCGTCCTCGGTGGTGATCCACAACATGGGCCGGGAGCAGGGCAAGGTGGCGTACGTCAAGTTTGAGGACGCCAGCGGTGTGGAGGCGGCGCTGCAGGCGGCCAGCATCATGATTCTGGACAGGCAGGTGGAGGTGCGCAAGCACGAGGGGCTGCTGCCGTCGTACCACCGTGGCGCGCCGGGGCAGGGCGGGGTGGTGGGCGGCAGGGGCATGGGAGGAGGGCAGGGCGGGCCGCAGGGGGGGCCACCCTACCCCAGGGGGCCACGTGGTGGAGGCAGCGGAGGCGCGCCACGAGGTGCGCTGCTTTGAGGGGCGGGTGGTCGTGGTGGTGCGTGTGGCTGGCTCGCTTGCTTGCCTGTTCGTCCTGTGTGCGGTTGTGGGTGGCGTTGTAGCAGCGCTGGAGCAGTGTGGGTCTATCACGGTGCTCTTGTTTATTGGAAGGAAGCAAGGCGGCGCCTGATCGACACCTGACCTCCCGCCACGTGTGCGTGTGTGGTCGCAGGGCCGTATGGTGCAGGCGGTGAGGGTGGTTCAGGTGGCGGTGGTGGCGGCGGCCGTGGCGGCCCAGGTTCGGGCCCCAAGGACCGCCCTCCCCGCCGCCCCAGCTCCAACACGCCCCCTCCCCCTGGTACACACGGGACAGCGCCCGGCCCAGCGTCTGGTGGTGGTGGTGGTGGCCAGGGCTCACGGCCACAGGGTGGTGGTGCCGGGTCACAAGGGCCAGGGGGGCGGGGCGGTAGGGGGGGTTCAGGGAACGGGGCGCCGAGCGGGCAACGTAGGGAGGAGGGGGCACCAGCGGTAGCAGTAGCAGCAGCAGCAGCCAAGGAGTGAGCGGGGAGTGCGGGGGGTGGATGACAGCACCACGGCAATGCGCTTTGTCCTCGCGTGCAAAAGGCGTGTGTGGAGTGGCGCCGCGTCTTGAAGTGGCGGCGGGGTGCGCTTTGTTTTGTCCAGTGTGGTGGTGGTGTGTGTGTGTGCGCATGCTGGCAGTGTCCGTGGTGTCTTGCCACCGCATGCGGGGGTGTGGCGGACGCGTCCAGCAAAGGCCCAGGCAAGCGCTGCTCGGTGGCTGCCTGTGGCCCAGGCAAGCGGCACCCCGTGCCACGGTGTGGCAGCGGTTGGAGGTGGTCAAGGGGTGCGGTGGAGGTGCGCAGTGGCCGGGGGCGCGCCTGGGTGTATGGTGGCGCGCTTTGCGAGCGACGACGCGCAGTCTGGTTGCCGCTGCTGGTAACTGCTGCTGCTGCTGCTGGGCCACGGCAGCAAAGGCCCATGACGCAGCGGTGATGGCCTATCTTGATGACCCTGTCCCTTTTCCATCCATCCTCATTTCGAACAGACCTGCTGCCCCGCCCTCTCGTTGCTTTACGCTGCCCCTTCAATCGCCCTTGCCCCCCTTGGCCTGAATGCTCTATCACGCGTATGCAACACCAGAAGCAGGGGCTGGAGAGAGCAAGTTGCACCATGATGAGAGCAGCAGAGCGGTCCTCCCTTTCGGCAGCACCCGCCAAGCAGCAGCAGCAGCCTCACGCCTTGCCAGTGGCTTGCTCGCGCTCGTCCACATCCACGGGGATGCCGTCCAGCTTCTTGAGGTTTGGGAGACGCTTGATCACCTGTGCAGCACGTGCGACGAGGTGTTGCGTGGGTGACGCACTGACATTGCTCGTGTGTGGTGGCGCCGCCTATGCCTCCGGGCTCAGCGCGCGCCGATGCGCACAGCAGGGCTGCCCTGGCGGCGGCGGCGGCCCACCCTGCTTGCGAGCAGCACACGGCCCCCCCCTCCCCCCCTTCAGTCTAACCGTCCATGTGCCCGCCTTGCTCTCAGTGGCTGCGCGCCTGCAAGAAACAGCACCCCTCCTCCCCGCTCTGTCCTTCCCTCCCTCCCTCTCCCTCCCTCTCTCCCTCGCGTCCTTCTCCCTCTCTCCCTCCCGTCCCCCTCACCCTCAGTGCTCACCTCGACGCGGTACTCGCTGAGCTCGTTGCGGTCCTTGTAGTCGTTGTACAGTGGGTTGCCCACCAGCAGCAGGTCTTCGAGCGTCGACACGGAGGCCAGGCGGTCAATGTCCGACCAGCTGGCAATCTTGTTGTTGCTCATCAAGAGCACCTTGAGATTGCCCAGCTTCTCAATGCCGTTCTGCACCAACCACAGGCAGCGCACGCATACGCGTGAGTGACAGCGGAGGGAAGGCGCCATCTGCGTGGCGCTTGGCGATTGCTCTCCACCTGTTTACCCGCCCAAGCCCGCAGGGTGACCCGTCCACAGGGTAGACTGTGTGCTGCAGCGACTCTGCGGCGACTGCTGCGAGCTCCTCTGGGCGCCTCACGGTGGACCAGGTGCTGCTGCTCTGCGGTGACCGGGGGCGCCTGCTACTGCACTCAGCCTGCCGCTGCTGCTGCTGCATCCCTGGTGCTGCGTCCCACCAAGCCATGGCCCCCTCCCCGCCCCCGACCCGCGCCCGCACTGACCAGCGACGCAACGATGTTGTACGAGATCCAGAGCTCCTCCAGCGTGTCGGACACGGCGTCCAGGTTCTCTATCTTCTTGATCATGTTTCGCCCTAGTGACAAGATCTTGAGGCTGTCCATCCCTGACAAGCTGCTAATCTTTTCGATGTTGTTGGTCGACAGGGCCAAGTGCCTGCGTGTGCGCAGGCAGGACCCACCCAGGTGATGATGAGCATCGTTTGCTACCTGCAATGTGTGCACCTGCCCACGTGTGTGCACTGCGGTGCGCTGCGGTGCGCTGCCGCTCACTTGCACGCCTTGAGCGTGGAGAGCGTGGCGTCCATCTTCTCAATTGGCGGCACGGTGCCATTGAGCTCAACCTGCGCATGCACCACAACGCACCACACGAGCAGGGCAGCACTGCGGTGGACTCGCTGCACAGTCTTCGGCAGTCATGCTGCATGCCAGGCCGTGCGGCCAATGGAAGCCCACGAACACGCTTGAGCACACTGGCACGTTGCTGCACAGTGCGTGCATGCGCGTAGCGCACCTTCTCGACCTCTGTGGCCACGACGCCCTTTCGCTCCTCGAAGAGCTTGAGCGCGTCCTTGATGGTCGTGCCCTTGGCCATGGCTGCGCGCGAGCTAGCCTGTGGCTACTGATAATGTTATAATCGCGCTGCTGGCTTCCCAGGCTCGCCTGGCGCTGCGCCTCTCCCCAGAAGTTGTTCTCTCGAAGCTCTGCTCGGGAGGCGCGCGTGATGTAGGTAGCAGCTGCAGCTGGGTGCGTGAAGGCGTGCAGACGGACGCGCCGATCGCGCTGCTTGCTCTCTCCCCGCTCTCCCGTACGTAAGCCCTCAACCAGGGCGGACTCCATGCGGCCGGCAGATCCGCCCACATCTTCGGCGCCAGTCCCTTAGCCAACCCCACAGCCCTCCCTGCTGCTGCAAGCGGTGCTGCGCGTCCGGAGGAACCGCAAAAAGTTGCACCACACGAGAGTGAGCGAGCAGCAGCGCGCAGCACCGCAGAAGAGTCACAAGCAGCACAGCACATCACGTTTGCCGCACCAGCGCCGCTCCCAAGGAAACACTCCCAAAAATCAGGTGTTGCGACGCGCCGGCCTGCTACAACACGTGAGGGCACGGCACAACGGACCCTGCTGCTGCCGCTCCACTGGCTGCCGCCTGCATGACGCCTCTGAGCCCAGGGTCCTTCATTGTGCGGAGCGCCCGCTGCTGCCTGCTGCCCTCCCGGTCCCGCCACACCGCCTCACAGCCAGCTCACTCGTCCTTGTTCTTGATGGCCGCGAGCTGTGAGACGCTGACGCGCAGCGAGGGGCCCATGGTGGTGCACACATACATGCTCTTCCAGTACACGCCCTTGGCGCCGGGGGGCTTGTTAGCGTCAATAGACTCCTGCACGCGCAAGCACCAGCAGTGCCACCAGCACGCAAGCCACGTCAGCTGTTGCTCATGCCTGCGTGCGCATCGTCTGCCCTGCCCCAACATGCAGGCCCCAACATACAGCTGAGGACGGGTGCGGCCGTGCACACTGCAAGCGCGCCATGCGAACGCGCCGCCGCGCTGCTGCTGCCACGCTGCACTCCCTGCTGCCATACGCTGCTGCTGCTGCGCCCTGTGTCCTCCACGCCTGCCACTGCCCCCCCCCCTTGCGCACCTGGATGGCCTTGAGGTTGTTGAGCAGGTCCTCCTCCTTGAAGTCGGCGCGCCCAAACAGCACGTGCACGTTGCCCGTCTTGTCCAGGCGGTACTCGACCTTGCCGCCCTTGAAGTCCTTGACCGTCTGCAAGCACACATGGTGCAGGGACGAGCGACGGCGCGCGGCACGCGTCGGTGGGGTGTGCGTCCCACACAAGGGCGCTGTCCCTCTGTGGCGCAATTGCCGACTGCGTACTGCCGCTGCATCTGCTGGTGCATCTGCTGCTGTGTGATGCTGCTGCGTGCGTGCTTGCTGTGTGCTGATGATACTGCCTCCCCGAAGCCGACGCTCCCCGAGCAGCAGCGCGCACCGCAGAGACGTCCGTGGTCACGGTGCCTGCCTTTGGGTTGGGCATGAGTCCGCGCGGCCCGAGCACGCGACCGAGCTTGGCGACCTTGGGCATCATGTCCGGCGTGGCGATGAGCTTGTCGAAGTCCAGGAAGCCCCCGTTGATCTTGTCGATGAGGTCGTCGGCGCCAGCGATGTCTGCGCCGGCGGCCTTGGCGGCCTCGATGTTGGCGCCCTGGGTGAGCACCGCCACGCGCAGCTCCTTGCCCGTGCCGTGTGGCAGCGAGACGGTGGCGCGCAGCTGCTGGTCCGAGAACTTGGGATCCAGGCCCATGCGCGCGTGCATCTCGATGCTCTCGGTGAACTTGGTGGAGGCCGTGGAGCGGGCCACCTTGATGGCCTGCAGCGGCTCCAGCTCGGTCGTCCTGAGGACGCCCGCGGGGATCTTCTCGCGCATGGCCTTGAAGCGGCGCGAGCGCCACTTGGGCCGCCGAACGACCGCCTGCGCCTGGCGCTGCTGGAACTCCATCTGCTCCTGAAGCTCAGCCTCCAGCTCGGCCGTCGCGGCAGCCTGCGCCACCACTTGCAGCCTCCGCTGCTGCACCACAGGCACCAGCGCCTGGGGCCGGACGCCCTTGAACGCGCAGCTCGCGCTGCGCACAGAGGACGCCGGCTGAAGCATGGCCTTCATGCTGCTCGCCATCGTCGCGCCTGTGGCCGCCGCCCCTGTTGCCGCTTTGTGGCTCGTGTGCCTCTGCCCGCTCCGCCGCGCCGCTGCTGCAGCGCCTGCTGAGACGAAACGAGACGAGCTCGAATGGCCTCACGCGTTGCTTGGTCCTCTCGGCGTTCGCCTCTCCACTCCTCCTCTCGCCCGGCGCGCAGACCCTCACAAGACCCTCACAGTCTCGCAGAGCGCAAACGAGCCCTTGCAGCGCCAAAGTGGAGCAGATATGACCTCCAGCAGTGCGCACAGCACCATTGGGGGAACAGGGACACGGGAGCGCGCCAGGCGCCATCACGCGATGAACCGGCGGAGCTCCAGACTCTCAAGCCTTGCCCTGGGCCTTGAGCTGCGCCAGGAGGCTGGCCATCTCAATGGCGGTGAGCGCTGCCTCGCCGCCCTTGTTGCCCACCTTGCCGCCTGAGCGGTCCAGCGCCTGCGCTGGCGCGTGCACATTGCGCCACAGCAACCGGTCGCAAAAGCACAGCACGTGGCTCACAGCCCCTATGCACAGCCAATGAGGGTATGTGCGTGGCCGCCAACACTCTGATGTGGGTCGAGTTCAGCACGATCGAAGTTAGAGGAGGGTGCCTGGAACTGCATCCCAAGGACGACAGCCTCAACACCGGCAGCCTGCACCTGTGGGCGAAGAAGGGCATCTCGTGCTGCCCTGGCCTCGTTCGTGCCCGTCCCGCCCCTCCCTCTCTAACAGCAGCGCACCTGCTCCAGGTTGTCGGTGGTGAGCACGCCAAACACCACGGGCACGCCGGTCGCGGTGCCGGCACCCAGCACGCCGCTGGTCGCCGCGCTCACCACTGCGTCATAGTGAGACGTGGCACCTTGGATCTGCACGCAGCGCATGCATGTTTGACACCACCAACTTGCTGTGGTTGTACGTGACACAACTGCTGCTGGCGACACACGGCCACCTGGAGGCATCGCACAGCTAGCAGGTGGCCGCTAGTGGCTGGTCGCCCGGCCCACCCCGAGTGCTGGGGGCAGCTGCACGCACACCCACCGTGGGCCAGCAGCCAGTGCATCCCTGCCATGAGCCAGCAGGACACACACTGGATGTGCTGCCCCATTCCACTGCCTCATGGGGCCCGTCGCACCACCGCCAGCACTCACAATGGCGCCGATGCACACGACGCCGGCGTAGTGGTTGGAGTCAGCCATGCGCTTGGCCACCACGGGCAACTCAAAGCTACCTGGCACCCACGCCACCTGCACCCGCATGCACAGCCATGACGATGATGATGGCCACGGCCAGCAGGTGCTTGCTTGGGAGGACTGCTGTGCGACGGCGCTGCGTGAGCGTGCGACGAAGCGCCACGGCTCAGGATGGTGATGGCCACAGTCAGCAGCTGCTAGTGAGGACGTGAAGATCACAGCTGTGCTTTGGCCTGCTGTTGGTGCTGCTCGAGTGGCGTGGCGGACGCCGCCCGCCCGCTCTCCAGCGCTGCCCAAAGCCAGATCACAGCGCGTGCAGCACTCACATCCACGTTGGCTGCTGGCACGCCGTGCCTGCTGAAGGTCTCCAGCGCCCCCTCCACCAGCGCCTTGGTGACCAGGCTGTTGAACCTCGCGGCCACAATGCCGAACTTCCAGTCCGGATGGGCGGTCACGGCGCCATGGAACTCGTTGCTGGATCCCGCGCGCGCCACCACGCGGCGCAGCGTGCGCCTGCCTGTGGGTGAAGCGCAATCGCGATGAGCCGCCAGGTCAAAGGCTGGTCCACGCGCCAGCAACACCCAGCGCCACGCAGCGATGGAAGTGCACCTGCGCAAGACGCCGCTGGAGACGCCGCAGCGCACTGCCTCTCCGCCGCTGGCGCGCTGCAGCCCGCCACGGGCACGATCATCGGCTGCATCCTCTGCGCAGCGCGCGCCTGCCGCTGCTGCTGCAGCCCGGAGCAGCTCTTCATCGTGAGGCTGGCCATGCTGCTGCTGCTGTTCCCAACAAGTTCTTTTGCCGACGAGGACGGGACGCATGCACACGGGGCGTGGGCGCCAGGCGTGCGACAGCAGTCAGAACAACACGTCAAGCATGGGGAGAACAGCAGGAATGCATGCCCACACGGGCCCACTGGTTCCTCCGCCTCCGTCCCCGAGGGTGGCCCACCCCTCCCGCCGCACCGGCCCGATCAAAACCACGGGTGCCAGGTGGGCTCCATGCGGCTGAGCAGCACCGGGTCCATGGCCGCCTCCACCAGCCTCTGCGCGCCCATGGCCACCATGCACCTGGCCGCGCCCGTCAGCAGGTGTGGCAGCGCCTCGTCCACGCTGTAGACGGGTACGGGCGACACGCCGCGGAGGCGCTCCAGGGCCTTGTGGGCGTTGGTGGCCACCAGGGCCTTGAGAACCTCGGGCTTGAGCACACTCGACAGCACTGCGCAGGCGCACACACGCACACACACACACACGGCCGTTGGTGCCTTGGTTGCTTGGTGACTGCATGCTCTGGCTGGCGCCCCGTTTGCAAGCTACACACACACACGCGCTTGTACGCATTCGTTTACGAGCGGGGCGATTAAACAGCCCCAGGGCAGCGTCAAATGTGCAGCACAACAGCGTCCGCGTGCGTGCGTGCGTCTGTGCGCGGAGGTGTATGGGTGTGCACCGCGACCCTGCACTCACTGGCTTTGGCGTTGCGTCGCGAGGTCCACATGGTGATGTCGTCGCGGAAGAAGAGAGCGAGCAGCGCCGCCGCGTTGCCGCCCTTGTGCAGGATGGCCTGCGGGGCACACAGGCGACCAAGCAAGCCGTGCAATTCGTGACGTCTGCTGCATGTCTGCTGCATGCTGATCAACACATGCCTAATGGCGACGGCCGATGCAACAACACCACCAACACCACCACCACCACCAACAAAGGGATGGGAAGGGGCAAGGCGTGATGGCGGTTGCAGCGTAGGTTGGTGCCACTGCAAGCCTGACAGTTGCTGGTCGACTGTTGCAGCCTGGTGGCAAAGCTCCAGAACTAAAGGACACCTACACCCCCCCGCGCCCCCCCCCTGCCAGATGCATCCATGCCCCACCTGTGCGGCATTGACCATGGCCACCAGGAAGATGCCCTCCACGCCAAAGGCAGTGAAAAAGGTGCTCATGTTGCGTGTGAGGCGTAGCGGGACGGCCTCCTGCTTGTCCAGCAGGCCCTTGTCAGAGTACACAGTCATGAGCTCCAGCTGGTGCACGCGCCCTGCAGGACGCATGGGTTAGGGTTTTGGGCTGGTGTGAACCGAGTGAGCGAGCGAGGCAGCAAGGCGCGCAGCTCCTATGGACCTGAGCAGAAGACGTAGGGGCTGTGAGGTCGTAATGATCGTGCTATGGAGGGAGGAGGGAAGACGAAGGTGCTCCTATCACCTTGGCGCCACAACAACAACAAAAGCAACACTCCCCCCTCACCACCAGCACCACCACCAGCTCACCCGTGTCCTTTGCGAAGAGGATCTTGGCCGGTGCGCGCCCACCCAGGTACAGCAGGTGGCACAGCAGGCCTGCAGCGTGTGGTGGTGACGACGTAAGCACGGCGTGGTGGTGACGTAAGCACAGGGCGTGATGACGTGTCTGTGTGTGTGTGTGTCAATAGTTGCATCTGTTTGGGCGCCTCGACGGGGCCGGAGCCCAACTACAGGGCGTATCAAATGTCTCGCAGCACTCAGGCACGCGAGCCGAAGACAAAAAGTCCTGATGCAGGGGCACGCCTCCCATGCCGCAGGTGTGGTGCGGGCCAGTGCGCCCGCTATTGCTGTGCAATACCTCACTCTGTGTGGGCGGTGGGCAGGCACACAGTCGACCGCATGGACCTTGCCAGCTGACGTTGCCATGTGAGCCTCGAGTGCTGACGACTCGTTGCGTGCCGGTGGGTGATCGCGCGTGCGCGTGTGGGTGTGCGCAGGCCAGGCAGCGTCCAACGTGTTTGACGGCAACAAGGACCTGGACGGATCCACGCTGCACGGCATCACCAGGCGCTGCCGCGTGGGACTGCTCACTCTCTTTGAGGTGGGCCCACAAGCACGTACCATCGGGGGGCCTGAAAGTCCTTCCTCCTGCAAGAAAGGATCCTGCTCATGCGAGCTCGCTCGACTAGCTGGCGTGTTGTGCACACTGTTTGCAGTGGTACAAGTACGTAGAGGTCGGCACGTGTCTCAAGTCCCCCGACCTGCCAATCTGGGTGGTCTGCTCTGAATCACACTTCACCGTCCTCTTCTCCAACGTGAGTGAGGTGCAACGCGTGCGCCCACACGCACTGGCACGCCACGGCACGCTGCACTCGGTTGATGCGGCCTGACGCCGCGTGTGCAAGCTACACACCACACACCCGCCAGCGCAGCCACCAGGGGACCAGCACGGCTGAGCTCAGCATGCCAGGGTGGCACAGCACGGAGGGTGGTGGGGCCGGCTGGCAGCACATCATGATGGTGCCCGCCTGGTTGCCATCCTACCGACTTTGCAGGACGTGCGCGCTCAGCGTGGGGAGATGCCATTCGACCTGCACTATTACGACGAGCTGGCCAACCAACAGGCGCCCATCCGCCTCACGGTGAGGGAGGCCCAGGGCTGGGCTCACAGCGCTGGGTGCTGGCTCCTAGGTCATGTGCTGGGGCTGACCTGACATAGCAAGCTGACTGCGCACCGCGGTCCCCTTGTGCCAATCACCATGACCACAGATCAAGCGCTGCCTGCGTGGTGGCTGGACGGCGCGGGTGGGCGAAAGCTTTGCCGACCGCGGCAAGTGCGAGGGGCAGAACATCCCGCCGCTCGAGTGCGTGATTGAGACGCGCTGGCCAGGCGTCACAGTCAACTGGAACGGAACCGACCCCATTTTGTAGGAGGAGCGAGAGGGCCTCAGCTGCTGGGGATTCAGTGGCACATGCGCTGCGCCATGTGTGCGCGCCACGTGGGAGCTTCAAATTGATTGCCAGTGGCTGCTGCTAGACGTGCTGCGCCCTGCCTGGTTTGCCATCCACGGCACAAGCGCCTGCAAGCGTCGCAACCGTTGCATGCCGGTACGCAGCGCTGGTGCAGCGGTGCAGTCAGAATGCCATCACTCGTTTAACAGAGGACTCCGGGTGCAAGGTCAGCGGACCAGGCAGCCCGCGCCCTGGCAACAGAGAGGCGCCATTCTCATCTCATGCTGCCTGCCAAACGATAATATGACAGCAACAGCAGTTGTGGGCGCAGCACATATAGTGGACGCGGAAGGCAGCGAGGAACACGTTTCAGACGTCCTGCGAGTAGCTGTTTTGCATGAATATCAACACCATGCAGCTGATTGTGCGCGAGTCCCTAGCCGCTGCTACAGTAGTACTGCTGTCCTCGTGAGATGCAACGCTAGGCCGCTGGCAATATTGAAGTCAGGCGACGTGCACAGAAGCAGAGGAGCACCAGCATGCCACGTCACGTATGGCCGCACGGCTCAAGGCATCCAGGCAGAGAGAGATACAAACACGGCCACACCCTGCACTAGGGAAAGGCACTGTGAGAACTGCACAGGGCACAGGGGTATGAAGAGGCGAGGGAGACAATGGCCTGCAGGGCCCAAACGGAGCGTGACTGGCAGCTGCAGGGCCCCTCCAGGCACTTGCCGCTCGCTTGCCAGCGGCCTTTACCCAGACGTCCCGTCCAACAGCATCCAGGTGGCACATCCACAGCAGTCCCACGGCTTCACTGACCCTCCTCGCATCCCTTTGCGGTGCGGTGCGTGTTCTCCGGAAGCCCAAAACTGTGCGAGGCGCGTACGTGCGTGCACAACGCCGCATCGCGACACCCGCCCACGGCACGGCGTTTTGGCTGTGAGCCTGCCTCCTTGCTCGCCCTTGGCTGCCTGTACCTGCTGGGGCACACCACCCAGCCACGCACATGGCACTATCTATCACAATGCACTATCACACTGCCGCGCATGCAGACCACGGTCAGTCATCAAGTGAGATCAGGTCTGCCGTGGGCGGTGGCTGCACCTTGGCCGCCACCACGTGCTGCTCCCCTCCTCCTCCTTGGCCCTTCCCACCACTCCCACCCTGCACAACACCAGCCGCTCCCGCTCCCGCACCCACGCCCCGCGGCGCCACCCTCCCGGTGTGGCCGTTCAGGCTGGGTGGGGTGAAGTCTGCGGGGCTGAAGGTGCTCCGCGCCATGGTGGGCAGGGGCCCGTGCGTGGTGCCCGACGCCAGGGGCCCCAGGGAGGAGGACGGTTCACGGGTGGCCGGCGCGGCGGTGAACGAGGTGGTGGTGGGGCTGGAGGCGGTGATGGAGGAGGAGGGTGGCAGCTCTAGCAGGTCGGCGATGCCGCCGAGGGAAGAGCCGTCCATGGAAAGATTGTGGCACGCCTGCATTCAGCAGCGCATGGAGCAGGGCTCAGGGTGTGGGAGGTGTGCTGCGGGGCCATGCCGCTTGCGGAGGTCTGATCATCTGCCCAAGCTGCTGGCACCCAACTGCGGGCCGGAGCCTCCTGTGGCTATTGTGCACACAAGAGGACAGACGGACGGACGCCTGGCGATGTTTTATGACGGCTGCAGCATCATGACACCTGCCGTGAACGCCATGCAATGATGATGATGATGATGATGATGAGATGGACGGACGACAGAGCTTAGCTGAGGCCCCCACCCGCCCGCAGTCTGACCCTCACCTGTCGGTTCAAGCTGCGTGACCCCCCGCTGGTCCTAGGACCCCCCAGCCCACGCCCATTGTCGCTGCGCGCCCCCACCCCCACCGCCCCACCCCGCCCCTCCGCCCCTCCCTGCCCACCACCTCCCACCAGGTACCCCAGCAGCCCGCTCACACCCAGCCCACTCATCAGCCGCCCCCCCACATCATCCGCTCCGGGACCCACCGCCGCCATCCCTGCTGCCCCACCGCCACCACCCCGCACGCCCACCGATGCTGGCGCCCCACCCTCCGCTACCCCTCCCACACCAAGCGCGTGCGCCGCTGCCGCCTCACTCTGCGCATCCTGCAGCCGGAACTGCAGCAGGTGACGTGACAGCGGCCCACACTCGGCAGGCGCCCCTGCCGACGTGCCAACCCCAGCAGCCCCTAGGGACGCAGGAGGAGCCGAGGCGGTGCCCAGGGGGCTGGCACCCACCGACTGTCCTCCCGCTCTCCTCAGCGCCTGGCCTGGTGCATTACCGCCATGTGTGGGTGATGCGGGCGCCGTGCCGACAGCCGCCTGCATGCTTGGCGACCTGTGCATGGCCTGCGCCAGCGGCTGCCCCCCTTGCTGCTGCTGCTGCTGCTCCAGCGTGTGGCAGGGCGTTTCGCCCTCGGGCTGCATGGAGCAGGAGCCGTCCATGCTGTTGCCGCTGCCCTGTGGTCCGCTGCCGCCGCGATTGGGGGTGGAGGCGCCGCTGCCCTGCTGCTGCTGCTGCTGCTGGCCGCTGAGGCTGGTGCGCGCCATGCGGTTCATCGAGTCACGGATCCAGTCGAAGCTGCTGGCGGCCGTGCTGCGTATGCTGTGCGACACGCTGCGGGCCTGCGTGGTGCGTACGCAGGTGGTTCAACATGCACCAAACACATGGTTGGCAAGCGCTGGCCTTTGGTGACAGGTGAGGGCACAGGATGCAACTCGAGGCAGCAGCAGGGGGAGGGCGACCTGTGGACCCAGTCCTCAGTCGGAAGGAGCTCACCATGGCCACGGCGTCCTGTGTGAAGGTGACGGTGGCGTCCGCGCTCACGGCAAAGCGGTTGACCCACCCTGCGAGCCATGGCACAGGAGCACCCCCATGGCAGTGGCTTAGCGTTGCTGGCTCTACGCAGCATGTGCTGTCCAGGACTGGATAAGCACCCATGCTACCAAGGCCTGGGGCGATAGGGCACTACAAGCACCGCGCGCACCAGGTATGGGCTTGACCCCCAGTTCACTGCTGAACGCCTGGCAGAAGTGGCAGCAGTTCTGCAGGGCGCGTGCACACACATGCAGGCAGTGCCTTGAAGTCAGGTTTGTGTTGCTGTGTCGCCCTGCCAGGCTTTTAGTGAGTTGTCATTTGACTCGTGGGCAGGCAAGAGTCTGCCAGTGCGTGCACGCTGCTCCTGTTCGCCACTGCGTGGCTGCCCCGCGCTTCAATCAGGCTCACGTGCAGTGCCGCAAGCCCCCCCTCTCACCCACCCGTGAGAGCAGCTCGTACGTGGCCCCCTGCCACTCGTGCTTGAGGCTGTGGAGGATGGCCTTGATCTGCACGCACGCACGCGACCAGCACTCTTCTCCCTCAGCCTCCTGCCCGCACTCACCGCATTGTGCTGCTGTGCTGGCACACGCTGCGCCGTCACCCGCAGCACTCCAAGGGCACCGCGCACCTCCTGCTTGGTCCTCATGCTTGGACCCAGGTCCACGGTCTCCCTGAACTGATACATGGGGTTCTTCCTGGCTTCCACCACATACACGCCAGAGCCCTTCTCCGACCACCCGAACGACCACTCGTAGTCGGCGATCTGGATGGCCCCGTGGAAGACGCCGCCGATTCCCAGGTCACGCCCGACCTTGTTTATCCTGGTTATCATGGCGGACACGTCGCTGTTGCCCTGGGCCGTCACGTCGTATATGTTCAGGAAGACCTGCGCCCTTGGCGTCCGCACGTGTGTGCACGCTCTGCCGGAGGCTGCGCAGTTCCATCGCTGTTCCTCCCCTGCCACCTGCACGCTCTTCTGCTGTGCTGCAGGCTCTGTGCAGGCTTTGCTGTTCCTGGTCCCTGCCGCCTGTTGAAGGCTCCTGCCCAGCCTCGCCGACAGCAAGCGCTGCAGGCTGAAGCGAGCGAGCAAGGGCACTGCGCACCTGGTATGGCGCCCGCTGCTGCGCCATCTGTGCGGCACGCGAGCAGCAAGGAGTCCGCCTCGGCGCCCCGAGCTGTAGGTGCTCCTCAAGGCGAGCTGCGGCTTGTCAGTGCGTTGATGAGCTCATGTGGCCGCTCCCGTAGTATCCACTGGAGTGCAGCTGATGCACCAGGGCGCCCGCGTGCGCGCCGGTGGGGTGGGCAGTGCGCCCCAATGGCTGGTCAGTGTGGGGGCGTTGAGATGTAGTAGAGGCACTTGCTGCTGGCCACTGCTGCTCTGCTTGCTGATTTGACGGTCTGGCCCGACTTTGGCCATGCAAAAGCTCTCTCCCTCTCCTTGCGCGCTCGTCGCGCAAGGAGCCAGTCCTCCCCGACGCCACACCATTCTCTTGCCAAGCGCCCACGCACCACGATCCAGCGGCATCCACGCGCACAGCCTGAGCGCATCTCCCAAGCCTTGCCCCACCCCAGAGACTGGAGCGCGCACCGCCGCAGCAAGGAGGGGCAATGCAGGCGAACCACATCGCTCCACCGCTCAGCCATCACCACCACCACCACACGTCCTCCTCCTGCGGCTGCGCTGCCCCGACAGGACTCCTCTCTCCGGCCCGCCCCAAGTCGCGCACGGCCTTGAGCCGGGCCCAGCGATGCGATAGCAGCTCCTCCATCGCGAGCCTGCTCTTCGACTTCGAGGTTTGCCCGATTTGCGGCCGATTAGTGGCTGTCTGACGTGCGGCGAGCCAAGGAAGGCGCACACAGGCAAGGACTTCCTCCTCCTCCTCCTGTGCGACGCAGGGCGAGGACGGCGAGCACGCAAAGGAGGCGACGCCCCGTCTCCCCTCGGACCTACAGGCGCTCGTCGACCTGGCCAGCGGCCCACAGGCCCAAGCGGTAAGGCCATTGGCGGATGGCGGATGCCCGGTGGGCGACCGAGGGTGCGCGCAGCATCCTCGTCAGCAGGGCCGGCTGCGCGCAGGGTCGGGTCGCGAGGCAGCCAAGCGGGCCAAGCGGGCGCGGTGGCGTGGTCGCGCGTGCCGGACCTGTCCTGCCTTGGATCCAGTGTCATGAATTTTCAAACCATCGTGCTTCGGCTGGTGATGTTCGCAGGTGCTGTGGATGGACGCTGTGGAGGCGCGCAACCAGGCGCTGCAGGACGTGCCGGACCTCAGCGGCCCCGCAGCGGGCCTGCGCCAAGCCTCGCCAGCAGCAGACGAGGAGGAGGAGGAGCACCACCTGCTCGCCACTCACGCATCCGCTCCCATGCCCGTCACCGCTGCTGCAGCTGCTGCAGCCAGCAGCTCAGTCGACCTGCCCCCCGGCTGCAGCGTGGGCATGCCGACCGGCTCCCTGCTGCGCAGCGTGGGCAGCGCTCGTGCCGCCGGCGGCACCAGCGGCGGCACCAGCGACGCAGCGGGCGATGAGCCAGCCGTGGACATTCGCAAGTTCGCCCAGAGCCTGGCGGACCTTGGCCACTGCACCTGGGTGCGCTCGGGCCTCTACAACTGCCCGCCAGAGTCGGGGATGGGTACCATTCGCCACAAGTTCGTCGTCGTCTCCGTGCAGGGTGGGTGCAATCGTGGGTGCAGCAGCGGGCCTGGGGCTACTGTTGCCAGCAGCTGCTGTGGTGCAGCGTTCCAGCAGCGGTTCAGGAGGTAGAGTTTTGCCGTCTTGCTTGGGGCACCGCGCCCCATGATGGCTCACCACGTACCATCTCGAGTGACCACCATCGCCCCACACCCCACACCACGCCAACTACAGCACCACACACCACGCGCTGCCTCTGCTGTTGCAGGTGACGTGGGCAGCGTGTACTTCGTGGTCGACCCCAACTGGCGTGGCCACTTCCTGCTGGCGGCCAAGGGCCCCGAGGCGGACCACTACCGCAAGCTGCTGCTGCAGCTGCCCAGCGTCTTTGTGGGCACGGCCGACCAGCTGGCGGGCATGGTCAACCGCCTCTGCAAGGAGGTGCGCGCGGCAGGGAACCTGCCACACCACTGGAAAGAGCACTGGAGTGTTTCCTCCATGGCGCACCCCCAATCATGGCGCGCATCACTCTGGTCGCCACCTGCGCACGCATCCACAACTCACGCGTTCCCACCCCGCCTGCGCTTTGCCTGTGTGCAGATGGAGAAGGTGTTCCTTGCACGCGGCGTGCCCCTTCCTCCCTGGCGGTCCCCCCGCGTGATGCAGGGCCGCTGGCTGGTCAACCACGTGCTGGAGGACGAGCACGTGCCAGCCACGCCGCCAGGCACGCCGCTGCAGCCCCTGCTCATGCTGCAGACGGGCCGCACCTTCAGTGGGGAGCTGCGCGACCGCCTGCCCGCCCTCGTGTCCTGAACAAGCAACACGGAGCGGAGCCTCTGCTGCTGCCGCCACTGCCGCAGCCACCAGAGCGAGTGAGAGTCTACTGATGATTGCCACGATGCATGTATTTCGGATGGGAGAGTGTGACGGGTATGAAGCAGAGAGCGGGCAGTGATGTCGGCCAAATGAATCTGGTGAGGCTGGGAGGCGCATGCCCCCTCGCTCCTTCCCTCCCTGTGCACGTGCATGCTTCCAGTCATGCATGAGGTGAGGACAGGGTGAGCGCGTGGCCTACTGTGGTGCAGGCGAAGCGATGGCCTGTACATACCATCCCCTTCCGGCTGTGTGCTGCTTTTTTGAGCCCCATCTTGACACACGAAGACCTGAGGACGCATTGCCCCCCCCACGCCACTCCAGCAACGGAATGGAGGTGGGGGCGTGCCCGGCTTGGTGTTGACAGCTGACACGCACGTGCTGGCGCACACTCTTGCATGTGCCGCCGGCTTGCTCAAGAGTCAGCCCAATGTATGACTTCTTTCACCCAGCACTTGACGCAGACGCCCGGCAGGCCGCATCACCTGTGTGATGCTGGTACGGCCGTGGAGTGCTCGCAGCCTTTTTGTCCAGTGCCCAGCCCCTGGGATTCTGTCCGTGGGTGCACGCGTCCGCGTGTCGTGCACGTGGTGTTTCGTTCCGAGCGAGGCGAGAGAGGTTTGATCCCGAGAGGAGTGTGATGATTGAGGTAGCGATAGCAAGAGGTTTCCCTGGGTATGGCGCAGGTCTTGGGACGTCCTAGGGGGAGTGTGGGGAGCACGGTTGGCAGCTGCAAAAGTTGGTGTTTGATGCTCGAGACTGCCACCCCCTGGTTTGGTGCTGTGGAGGACGTGAGCAGGTGCCACCTTTCCGTACCTGTACACAACTGTAAGAACGAACGAGGCCGGCTCGGGGGGCGGGCGGGCGTGCCGTGGTGCTTGGCTGTGGCGTGCTGCCAGTGCACCTCTTGAGTGGTGCTGGTGGCGCTGCCTGTTGCCAGCCGCGCTACCCTGGCCCCCTGCTGCTGGCCTGGCTGTATGGGCTGCTGGTCCTGGGCCTGACTTGCCTCTCTTGCCAATCGCCACCACAGTCGCTGGTGCCTTGGCCTTTTTGTGACCCTGACTTCCTCACAGTGATCCACTTCATGTTGGCAGCAGTTTTTCCAACGCTCGGCGGGCCTTGCATCTGCTGGGAATCTGGCTCGCAGCCTCGTCTGGGGGACTCATCATCCTTTAGTTTTGTGCAGGTCGTGTGTGTGTGTGTGTGCACGTGTGTCTGGACTCTGCCGCTCTGCTGTTGCATTTGCGCTCCTTTTGCTGTTTGCAGTCTGCAGAGTGTGCGGCAGTCTCATGTCTTCCACGGTCTGTCTGGTTCTCTGTGCGCGTGCCAGTCGTCATCCTGCCCAGCCGCACCAGACAGCTGTCGGGCGTGCTGGTGCACCTCCCTGAGCGATGGCGGCACGCTCGTTGAATGTCTTTGCTGGGGTTGTGCTGTGCGGTCGCACTACTTGTCTGGTGAGAAGCGCAATACCACATGGTCCCCGGCTCCCCTTTGCAGCAACAACAATGACCCGGCTTGTGGACCTTGGCTGACGTAGGCACGGGTCCACGGCCCCACATGGGGCGCCGCCTCTGCTGGGGAGGGCTCTTGAAGTGAAGGGGCTCTGGCACACTCTGTCCCCCTGCATCTGCTGAACAAGCATGTGGCCGACTGGCTGTGGTTGGTGTCTTGCGAACTTTGGTGTGGCACGGTGGTCGTCTCCGGGGCCGGCTTGGTTGGTGTGGTGTGCCACAGGCGCACGAAGCCTGCTTGCAGGCCTGCTTGGTGGCTTGGTTGGATTGGTGAGCATTCATGGTGTGGATGGAGAAGCGATGCGGAAGGAAGGACTTAGCCGTGCCAAGGCGGCTGCACTGCACGCCCCTGTGTCTGTGTGGAAGATGATGTGCGAGTGGAGTGGCTGAAAGCATCCTGCAACGACTGCAACACCGTCGTGTGGCCTGCTGCAAGGATGCAGGTGCTGCGCAGAGTTCTTGCGCTCCTGCTGCTCATCAAGGCTTCGTAGATCATGAGCGGTTGCAGCGGAAGCAGGTCACAAACAGCAGATTCCACATCACGGGGATGAAGTCAGTCAACACCGCGTTGCAGTCAGTTTATGAGCGCTCCAGCGTCTTGCTGTCCAGCGCCAGTCCCATCACTGAGAGGCCATTGTCAACAAACACCACCTGCGCAGGCGCCATGTGAAGCGCACCAGCACCACGCTCAGCACGCTGCAGCCGCGCCGACAGCGCAGGGGGGGTGTAAAGCGTGGACCCACACAATCGCGCACCTGTCCAGTGATGGCAGAGGCCAGCGGGGAGAGCAGGAAGGCGGCGGCGTTGCCAACCTCAATGGCGTGCAGCTCCTTCTGCACCGGCGCGTTCTCATACGAGTACCTGAACAGCAAAGGGCAGGGCACACACGAGCTAAGCCATCCACGCTCTAAGCCCACACGCTTCCAAACAGCTCTGGATCAACACAGCCCGTGCCAACGACGCATGCTGCGGGCGCACACTGGGTGCAGATATCAAACCAGCTGCAGAAGCAGATGCAAAGCAAGCTGCTCACTTGATCATGTCGTCGATGAAGCCGATGGCCTTGGCCGCCCGGCTGCCCAGAGGCCCGGCGCTGATGCTGTTGACACGGATGCCGTACTTGCGGCCTGCCTCGTACGCCAGCACGCGCGTGTCGCTCTCCAGCGCCTGCAGCACATGGCGTGCACATGGTGCACAACACACATCACGCATGGCCATGCGAGGTGCCGACGGGGAGACCGCTGCCACCCTCCTTTGCTCATGGCGTGCCTGGTGGGCTATGCGTCACGCTGGCGTGGTTGCTGCCACTCCACAAGGCCGCCGCTGTGGTTGCTGGTCAGCATGATTGCGTGTGCATTCCATCAGGACCCCAGGAAGCAGCAGTCCATGGACCCATGCAAGGTGCAGAGCGCCCGTAGACTCACCGCCTTGGCCGAGCTCATGCCTCCGCCATAGCCCGGGATGATCCTGTTGCTGGCGTTGTACGTGAGGTTGATGCACGCGCCGCCCGGGTTCATGAGCGGGCCAAAGCGTTGGAGCATGGACACAAACGAGTACGAGGACGCCGACATGGCAGCCAGGTAGCCCTGCGGATAGGTGGCGGGTGTGGGTGTCATCATATCATAATCATCATCATTGTCATTGCATGGCGGTCACGGTCATGGTGGCGGGCGTGACACGGGATGGGCGAGGTGACCCTGTGCTTCAGCCAGCAACGAGTGCAGGTGTGTGCTGCAGCCTGCTGCTCTTGTTGCTCGCCACCTAACCCCAGCCTCCCACCCTGCGTTGCTGGCAGCTGCTCCTAGAGAAGGACCAGCCAGGGGATGTTGGGCAGGTGCAGTGTGCCAGCTGTCTGTAGCTTCTCCTGCATCTGCCCTGCCTTTCATTCATGCTGTCTTCCCCAGGAGCAGCTAGAGGAGGCAGCGAAGGGTAGGAGGCAACAAGACGAGCAAGGTGCAGCAGGCCCTGTTTTCGTGAGCAGCAAAGTGCTGCTGCTGCAAAAGCAGGGCCTGCTGCACGTTGCTCCTCTTGTTGCCTCACTGCTCCAGTACTGCCACCTCTAGCTGCTCTTGCAAATGGACAACACCAACTGAAGGCAGGGCGTGTGCAGGAGCAGCTACACACAGCTGGCACACTGCACCCTCCCCGCTTGCTGCTCGCGAACAAAGGACTAGCTCCCGTCCCACATCCCTGCATGCGCTGCGGCTGCCGCACCTTGCGTGAGGTCTCCAGCAGGGGCTTGACCACCTCAGGGCCGTTGGCCAGAGAGTGCACCTGCAGCAGCAACACACGGCGGGTGTGGGGACGTGTGTCGTGAGCGCCGGCGCGGATCCGTGAACGCTGTGCGGCGGACGGGCGCTGTGCGACGGGCGGGTCGCGAGCGCAGGCGGCCACCGGCCCCCACCACCCGCCTGCCGGACATCATGCAGCTGCTACGCACCAGCACCCACCCGCCCCACATCACGCAGCTGGCGCACGCACCAGCAGGTCGATCTTGCCGACCTCCTTGCCGACCTTGTCGGCGCACTCGCTGACGGTCCACCCCTGGTTGCCGGCGTAGCGCTTGTTGGTGGCAATCTGCACGGGCGGGGCAAGCGGGCGATGCAACGTCAGCATCTGCACGCTGGGCACCAGGAGCCGCAGGGCGCGCAGGCGGCGCAACTCACGTCCTCTGGCACGTCCGCCGGCGTGTCGAACACGGCGTCCATGGGGTAGATGTGCTTGAACTCCATGAGCGAGCCGTTGGAGAGCTTGCGGCTCTCGTCGAACTTGCCGCGGCGGAAGGACGTCTCGAAGATGTTGAGCGCCGGCACCTGCGCACCGCTCGTTCGGCCGTGGAAAGGCGCACTCCTCGCTTTACGCTGGCGGCGAGGTATGCAGGCGAGGGCACGCCGGTATGGTGCTAGTACCAATGCGTGCTTGCTGCAGCAGCGTGCTCTCTGCGCTGCTCACCCAGACGCCGAGCGAGATGTCCGCGCCAGCCTCGGCCAGCGCCTTGGCGATGGCCCATCCGAATCCCTGCAATGAAAGAACCGCATCGCGATGCAGCGGAGCTCGTGTGGAGGCCTGCTTCTTCCTCTGCTGCTCGGTGTGGGCGTTTCGGATCTTCTTCGCCAAGGAGAGCACGCGCGCCTGCGCACCTGGTCGTCGGCCACGCCAGCAATGAAGACGTGCTTGCCTGCATGCACGACGCACCAGGGCGCGCGTGAGCCTCTCTCTCGCTCCTCGGGCCAAGGACTGCCTCATCCTCGAGGCTCACCCTTCAGGTTGATGGAGAGGCCAGTGGCAGCGGGGGCAGCCACGGCGGTGGCAGCCGCCTGCGCCACGGGAGCCACAGCCAGAGAGCGGCTGCGAGAGGCGCACGCGCGACGGGGCGCCACGCTCGCGATGGCCACCTGCTGGGGAGCAACGCCTGCACGGCGGCCCAAGCTCGCGGGGCAGAGCGCCGCCACCTCCCGCACGCTGCACGCCGCGCTGGTAGCCGTCCTGCGCATCGTGCTGAACGCCATCCTGCTTCAGGTTTGTGGCAGGGTCAGGATGCACCAGGCCCAGTCAGAACGCACATGGACGAGCCACAAACACGCAGAGCTCAGCAGAGCAGGGGAGCAGAGCTGGGAATGAGAGCACGGCATGGCCTGCTGCTGCTGCGGACGATCCTGCTGCGGATGACCCGAGGTACGCGTACCAGCGATCGCATCTCTCAATTGCAATTGCATTGCTCCTGGCGCAAAACTCAGTCCTAAAGTCTGGGCAAGGTGGTCCCCATAGCAGGTCATACTCCAAAATTGCTCACGCGTCCCTCCAAGCACACACATACATACGGCAGCAACACCGCTCTCGCACTCCCTCAAGAGCCCTCTCTTCCGTGCATCCACAGCGTCTACTTGCTTGCCGCGGCCTGCTGCTGCTTGGCGCGCGTGGCCTCGTCCACCAGGTACACCAGCCCGCGGAAGTTGATGCCAGAGTGGTTGGACAGCGACATCTCGCACGTGCGGCTGGTCGAGTACCCGTCTGCGCAATGTGCACACACACGTGGCAACGCAACGCCACCAGGCCGCACGTCACTTGACCGCCCACTGGTGCACGGAACGGGAAGCTCCATTGCCAACTCGCTGCTGACATGTCGCGCACAACTTGACCGTCCGCAGCCCGAAGACAGAGAGCTGTCCACCAGGCAAAGCAGTCAGGGTCGCCTGCACTCACCCTTGCAGTCCTTGGGCAGGTTGAGGTGCTGCAGCGAGGCGCCCGTCAGCTCCGGGTAGCGCATGCCACGGTCGCCCGCCATGCCGCAGCACGGGATGCCGCTTGGCACCACCTGCACACGCACACACGCACCACATCCTCTTGCTAACTTCCGCCTCGCTGCACCGTGTGATGCAGATGCAGATCCAAGCTGCCATACACGCCCCGCCTTGCCCACGCATCAGCACACACACTGCCGTGGGGCGCAGCAGAGCAACGCAGCAGGTGGCAGTCGGGTGGCAGCTCACCTCGTGCGCGCAGAGGCCGGCCAGCTTGGCGAACGACTCCTCAATGCCCATCTTCTTGGAAGAGCACGGCACGTGCACCGCCACCGTCTCGCGCACCTTGCTGAACTCAAGCTTGTCCACCAAAAAGTGCCTGCGGGCACGCGGGAGGTGGGAGGTGTCAGGTTAAGGGAGGTGCGTAGCAGGCGAGATCCAACCTTGCTCGATCATGCTGTGGGCCTCTGATGGCCACTCGGGTGGTGCACGCCGGGGCGCGCAAGAGGCCGCATCAGCAGCCAGAATGGGTCCTCCCACCATTGCTCAGCTGCAGCAGGCGCATGCACTGCATGCCATGCCTGTCCCAGACCGCAAGCACCCTTGGCCCCCTCAAACAGAGGTGCTCACCTGATGAACTCGACTGGCTCGTAGAGGGCAAAGCGCAGCTGGGGCTCACTGATGGACGACTTGATCTGCAGCACGCATCACCACCGCCAGTCATTCGCAAACAGCTTTGCAGGCGGGGCGTGCACGCAACGGCACGCTTTCTATCGGTGCACGAGCTCTGCAAGTTGAGGCGACATGTGCCAGCACCACTCCACTGCTTTGCTGTGTCAGGCGCACAGAGCCTGCCTGTTACCACGCTGCACCCGCACCCGAGAGACGCACAGCGAGGTGGCACGGCGCCCTTGCTGAAGGCATGCAAAAACAACAGCACGCACCTGTGAGAGGCACGGCGAGGTGTCCACCACGATGGGCAGCTTGCCGTTCTGGCTGGCCTCGAGCAGCGAGCGCTCCAGCTCGGCGCCCTTTGCTGCTGCGGCGTCCTTGAAGCCACGGCTGTTGAACATCATGCCGCAGCACGAGGAGGACACGCCCTTGGGGATGATGACCTGCGGCCACGCACGTTGCAAGCTGTTTGAGACCGCATGCCGCAGAAACACGCTCTTGCAGTGCAGCCTGGATTCAGTCCATGGGGCCAGCAGCAGGGGGCCTCCCTTGCCCACTCCGCCGCCCAGTGGTGGTGGTGGTGGGTGCGTGCGAATGCGTGGTGCTGGTCAGCGAGCACCAGGCAGCGTGGTCCCCAGGTGCTCACCTCGTAGCCCGCCTTGCTGAAGATGCTCATCAGCTTCTCGTGCACGCTGGCCGTCTCCGTGTCGGTGGCCGACGGGCCCATCATGCGCGTCACGCACGAGGGGAGGTACACCACCTGCCCCATCATATACACGCACACGGCGCACAGCCTGTCAGCATCATCTGCAGCGTAGCGGCAGTCATGCTGTCATCTGCCAGCATGCAATACGATTGCAGTGCTGCATGGCGCACCTTGCGGGGGATGCCCGAGGGTGCGGTGGCGGCGGCGGGGGTGGGCAGGGGCGCTGGCACTGCGGTACACACCACCACGGGCACCCACACACACGTCTTGAAGCACTCGTGTTCAGGCACACAACCAGGTTGCAAATCAAGCGCCGCACACCAAGTGCACGCTGCCATCAGCACTACCAGCAAGGACCCAGGCACCCTCACGCACTCTTGAGTGGCGCGGCGCCCTTGGGCAGGTAGGGGTTCCACACGGGGATGGCGTGGTCCGACACCTGCACACGGCACGGCGCCAATGGTGTTCAATGGTCAGCGTACACGAATCGTTTGCACCATGTTGGTGGACCCTAATGCTCACGCAGCGCCTTCAACGTGTTTTGCAAGTCCCCCCTGAAAGAGCAGTCCACCTGCTCTAACAGGGCGGGCAGGGGACCCCACGGCCCTGTTAAGAGGCGCAGAGCAGCATGCTACCGTGCTCACCTGGTTGAGCCACGAGCTGATGTACTTGAGGGGCGCCGGCCCCAGCACTGAGTGGAAGGCGTTGGCCATGTTGAGCACGGTGCGCCCCCCGCTCACCACCAGCCCAAAGTTGTCCGCCATCCACCTGCAGCACCACCACCACCACCACCACCACGGCACATCATGCGACATCAGATGCTGCAGCCCGCTGCCCTCAATGCCTTGCAACGGCAGAACACACCGTTTGCTCGCCTGCCCCGTTCCAGCTGCACAAGCACAGGAGGCAACAAGCCACAAGCCAGCCAGCGCACTCACTTGGCTGACGCCGATGCGCGCGTGGCTCCCTTCATCTCCTCGGCGCGGATGTGCTTGATCAGGTCGCCCGTGTTGATCTGCGCACGCATTGCCACCCAAGCACACACACTTTCCCCCGTGCTCTACTGCTGCCTGTGTTGCGTGCGTTTATGCTCATCTGCTTGCCAGAGATGGCCGCGCCGAATGTAAAGCTCGACACACACACAGCACACTCGCGTGCCACGAGCACATGGTGAGAGCAGCACACAAAGACGCCAGTACACTACGCGCCAGGCATGGCCGCACGTGTTGGAGCACGGATGTGTGCACCTGGGGCGAGAGCAGGCACACGAAGACGCGTGCGTGCCCACGTCCGCACGCACCTTGACCGGGCACTTCTCCTGGCACATGCCGTCCGCCGCGCACGTGTCGGCACCCTGGTACTCGTAAGACTTCTTGAGCTCGGCCAGCCTGCGCAGATTGACACATAAGGGTGCACCGCTTGAGTTAGCAAACGAACGAAGCAACACTCGTGGTTTGTGGAAGTCTGCTGCATTGAGGCGTCGTTCACCCACACCTGCACCGCACAGCATGCGATCGTGCCAGCCGCCCCCCGACACCAGGTAGAGGCGCACCCATCGCCCTGCACCCGCCCTGGCAGTGTCCCCACCCACACACTGCACTAAGCACCGCAAGCGTGCCACCCCAGCCCCAGCGCACCTGTCCTTCTCCGCCTGCGAGGGCGCCTCCATGCTGCCCAGCCTGTGCATCTCCCTGTAGAGCGTGATGCGCTGCCTGGGCGTCAGCGTCACGTCGCGCGAGGGGCAGTTGCTCTCGCAAAAGCCGCACTCGATGCAGCGGTTGACGATGGCCGAGGCGGCGGGCGAGGGCTTGAGCGCCTTGATGTGCACGTCGGGGTCGCGGTTGAGGATCACGCCGGGGTTGAGCACGTACTCTGGGTCAAACAAGTCCTTGAGCTCCCACATGAGCGCGTACGCCTGTGTAGTGCAAGGGCAGTTTGAGGGGGTGAAGCATGAACCCACATGAGCTGCGGGAAGTGGGTGCGGAGGGGTCCAGCTAGAGCGGGGATAGTCACGCGCATGCTTAGTGTTGTACGCACCAGCGCAAAGCCTGAGGCAAATTTGTCTCGCCCACTTCCTGTGTGTGCGCCTCCTCTTGCTCCTCCACCACCTCCTGCTGCTCATTTTAACCACCGTCCTGCTGCTCATCGCAACCCCTGGCCCTGGGCTCACCTTGGTGCCCCACTCCATCTCGACAAAGGGCGCCACGTTGCGCCCCGTGCCGTGCTCGCCCTTGAGGCTGCCGCTGTGCTTGGTGGCCACAATGTGGCACATCTCCTCCATCATGTCCGCAAAGCGCTGAACCTCCTCCTTGGTGCGGAAGCCCTGCACGTGGCACGCCACAGGACGCGGTGCGCATCCACACCAAGGTCATAAAGCATGAAAGCAGCCTGCCATGCCATATGGAATGCACCTAACACTGCTGCCGTCAGGCAAGTGCGTGGATGGCTGCCAACTGCACCTGACAGCCCCACTCTCACGTCACGTCCGTCAGCAGGGCCCCCTCACTCACCTGTGAGAAGACCAGGTGCAGGTTGCCCTCCAGCGCGTGGCCAAAGCACGAGGCGTCGTGGTAACCGTACCGCTGCGCACACACACACATCCACATCACGCATTTGCTTTCGAGTTGGCAAGCCTCAAGCATTTGCTTTGAGTCTGCAAAGCGATGGCGCCCCGCTGCTTGCCGCTGCTTCCCTTTTGGTACCGCCAAAACATTGCCCGGCAACAAGGCGGCTGCGCGTCCTCTGCTGCGTCGTGCTCCCGCCCAGCCCCTTGCCTGACCTGGAACATGTCAATGAGGTCAATCATCATGCCGTCCAGCTTGTCCACCGGGCACGCCACGTCCTCAATCAGCATGCTGGTGCCGGGCTCACGCGCCGCGCCGACAATCGGAATCAGGCCCTGCACGCGTGGGAGCAGACGCCAGCCAGGGCCATGGTGAGGTGGGGCGCAGCACACAGTAGCATCTGGTGACTGCTGGTGACTAGCGAGCGTACAGCATGCCTGCACACTCACTTTGGCCTGTGTCTCACGTCTTTCGCAGTGACCTGCCTGCTATGCCAAGCAGCCTTGCTCGGCTCACGGCAACATGCAACATGCAACGAAACGAAACTCTCATGGCCACTGACGCGTCCCTACCCTGCTGCCGCAAGCACTGCACCGCTGCGCCCATCCCATCCTCCGTCGCAGTCCCGCCACATGACCATTCCTTGGCTCCACTCACCTTGCGCACATCCCAGAGCACCTTGGTCTTCTTGGCGTCGTGGAAGAACGGGTATGCTGTGATGGGCTGCGGCGTGGCGGCCTTGGCGCCAAAGGGCAGCCCGCTGCGCTGCAGCGCCCGGATCACCTCGTCCATGCTCTCCTGCGTGACGACCAACATGCACAGGGAGCGGGAGCACGCGTTGGCGTGCTGGCAAAGAGCACTGCGAGCAGCTTGCTGCCTGCCTCCCGCCTGCCGCATTCACGGTGTGCCCATAGCACTGCCCTGGCGGCGGAAGCCAACGAGAGCCTCAGCCACTAGACACGCGTTGCCACACATTCTCACTGCTTGCAAGTCTGCTTGACGAGGCCTGCCTGGCGATCTTTTGTGACGGCTGCAGCAGCATGACACCTGTCATGAACGCCATGCAATGATGATGATGATGATGACACGAGGTGGCCAAACAGAGAAGGTGCCCAAACAGACGCAAGCCC
>QAXK01002344.1:0-11164 GCA_004335735.1 Chlorella sp. KRBP | reverse complement strand
TGGCGGAGGGTCGTGCGGTGTCTCTGCCTCTGCACTCGACTCTGCTCAATACGTAATCCAAACCTGCTGTCATGTCCTGCAGGAGCGTCGCAAGTTTGGCCCGCTTGGCTGGAACATCCGCTACGAGTTCAACACGAGCGACCTAGAGTGCAGCATGATGACGCTGCGCATGTTCCTCCAGGTAGGGTTTTGGGGCTTGGGGCTTAGGGCTTGGGGCGTTGGGGGTTGGGGGCGTTGGGGGTTGGGGGCTTACGGCTTGGGGCTTGGGGGCTTAGGGCTTATCGCTGCGCTACAAAAGCTGGGCTCAGGCTGCCCTAACGCCCGCCCAACTGCACCACTCCCATGCTGCCATGTTGCCTAACCCTGCCTTGCCCCAGCCCTAAGCCCTAAGCGCTAAGCCGTAACCATGCGCGTGTGCACCTTTGCAGGAGCAAGAGCACATCCCCTGGCCGGCGCTGGAGTACGTGGTGGGTCAGATCAACTATGGCGGGCGTGTGACGGACGACCTGGACAGGCGGTGCCTCATGTCAATCCTCAGGTGCGGGGCTTGGGGCTTAGGTCTGAAGGCTTAGGGCTTGGGTGGGGAACAGCTGTGGCGCTCAGATGCTTTGTATTGAGCAACCTGTGGCCTGAGGCAATGCGCCAGCATTATCTCTCTAGCAGGCAATCCATCCCTTTCCACAAGAGATCCCTAACCAATTTTTTTGTGCATGCCGCCCCGTCCCGTGCACGTGCGTGTACCGCAGGCAGTACGTCACGCCAAAGGTGCTGGACGACGCGTACCGCATCACGCCAGTCAGCGGCATGTACTTCGTACCGCCGGACGGTCCCCTTGATTCGTACCGCGACTACCTCAAGGCGCTGCCGGCCACTGAGGCGCCGGAGGTGAGCCCACCACGTGGCTGTTTAGGGTTTAGCGCTGGTTCGTCAACTGCGACTTAGGGCTTAGGGCTTGCGTTGCTAGGAGCCCTCCCAGCTGTGGCGTCTGATTTTGCCATGGTTTGTGCAGCACGCACCCAAAAGAACAGAGGGAACAGAGGAACTAGGGTTACCAACCCTAGTTGCGCGTGCTCGGCGTTGCGTCTGCCTTGCCTGCAGGTGTTTGGCATGCACCCCAACGCAAACATGAGCTTCCAGCTGCAGGAGACGCGCCGTCTGGTCGACAGCATCCTCTCCATCCAGCCGCGCGTTTCGGGCCTGGCTTCGGGCGGCAAGTCAAGCGACGAGGTGCGAGTGCATGGGTATGCCCTCATGTAGGGCATGGGGGATGAGGGTCTAGTTAGGGCTAACCCTCCGCATGCCATGCAACCTCACTCAGCGAGTGCACTCGTTTCGCACCCTGCATGCTGTGCCGTTGTTTGCCACTCCGCGCCACTCCGGTGGGAGTCCCACCCTCGTCAACCCTAGCTAAGCCCTAAACGAAACCCTAACATGCCCATGCAGATCATCGCTGAGCTGGCTTCCAAGCTGGAGGGCGAGCTGCCTGCCCTCCTGTCGAGGGAGGAGGCGGCGCCAAACTTGTTCGCCCGCACTGAGACTGGGCAGCTCAACAGTCTGAGCGTGGTGCTGGGGCAGGTGAGGGCTTAGGGTTTTGGGTGTAAGGATAAGGTCATGCGCTGGCTCGCACCAGACGGGCTGGCAGTTTTTTCGTTGCATGTCGCCATCAAACGGGCATGGCTGCTTGTAGTAGCAGGCAGTGAGCACTGCGGAAAGGTTAACAGGTTGCGTGCTCCGCTGCTGCCGTGTGTTGCTGCTTGCTTGATCGACGCTACTGTTGCTGGACCAACTGTGCCCATGCTCACGCCGCCTCTCACCCTGCACAGGAGATGGACCGGTTCAACAAGCTGAGCCGAGTGATGAAGACCAGCCTGGTGGAGCTTCAGAAAGCCATTCGTGGCCTGGTGGTGATGAGCGCCGAGCTGGAGGGGGTCTACACCAGCATGCTATCCAACCAGGTGAGGGCTTTAGGGCTTTGGCGCAACGCATGCCTAATCGTGCCAGCCTGACCCTGCTCTGCTACAGGCGATGCAACGAGCCAGATGCGTCAACTCTCCTTTCTCGCCTGCTGCTGTTGCTAAGCTGTGCCAACACTAATCCTGTCCCATGAACCGAGGAACTGCTTCTGGCCAAGTGGTGGTGCAGTTGCTTGCAGAGCGGCTTCGCTCATCCTTTGTAACCCTCAGCCCGCCTAAATCCTAACGCCCATGCAGGTGCCGGAGCTGTGGGCGCGGTACGCGTACCCGTCTCTCAAGCCCCTGGCTTCCTGGGTCAAGGACTACCACGAGCGCATCTCCTTCATGCGGGGCTGGCTGACGGAGGGCGTGCCAAAGTGCTTCTGGCTGCCAGGCTTCTTCTTCCCTCAGGTGAGCTGAGAACAGAATGAGGTACAGAGTGAGAAAGGGTGAGCCGTGAAGCTCCCCGCGGCTGTGTGTGCACGGCAGGACACATGCAAGACACAACTCTGCGGCAGCTCTTGTTCCAACGCTAGCCAAATGTTTAATCGTAACACACGTTCGGCCCCGCCACATCATGGCGTTCACGACAGGTGTCATGATCCTGCAGCCGTCGGGTTACTCTCCAACCCTAACCTAACCCTAACCCTCGCAAGGCAGGACTCGACAAGCAACGGTCACGCGCAGTGTACGTTGCTTGTCCGCTAACCCTTGACCCTCACCATATCCGTCTACCCTCTAGAAAGCGAAAGCAGACGTAAACAAACACACAACACCATGGTAGCTGGGGCCCGCGGCACAGCTTCTTCAATCACGCCAACCGGCGTTCAATCACGCTTTATTTCTTTCTTTCCCACCATATCGGTCCGCAGGGCTTCATGGCGGGCGTGATCCAGTTGCATGTTGCTTGTCCGTTCACCCTAACCCTTGATCCGTCCCTGAACCCTAACCCTTGTCCCTGAACCCTAACCCTAACCCCCCGTACGCAGGGCTTCATGACGGGCGTGCTCCAGTCGCACGCGCGCAAGTACTCCATCCCAATTGACACGCTGGCGTTTGGCTTCTCCGTCACGAGTGCCAACAGCCCCGAGGAGGTGCAGGAGGTGCGCGCGTGTGTGTGTCGATATTTGCATCTGTCAGGCGGCTAGATGTGGTGCCTTGAGAGATCGCCGCGCCAGATGCAAAGCTCGCCACACATCTGATACGTCCGGTAGTTGGGCTCCAGCCCCGCCGAGGCGCCAAAGCAGATGCAAATATCAACACACACACAACTACCCTGTGTTTTGCAAATGTCTTCTGCTCTTCAGGTGCCTGAAGATGGCATCCTGATCAACGGCCTGTGGGTGGACGGCGCTCGATGGGACGCCGCCCAGCAGTGGATGACGGAGAGCGAACCGGGAGTCATGATCTCACCCCTGCCAGTCATCCATTTTTACCCGGTGAGTCGCCGCATCTGGTAAAGATGACAGAGAGCAAACCAGGAGTCATGATCTCACCCCTGCCAGTTATCCACCTGTACCCGGTGAGTTGCTGCGTTTTGGTAAAGCCAGCTCTAGCCGCAGCTGGTACAGCTAGCTCTAGCGCATGTGGTGCAGCCAGCTGTAGCTGCATCTGGTACAGCTAGCTCTAGCACAACGAGACAGCCTAAGGGATGGGAAGAGGCGAGGCAAATCCTGTGCCTGACCCACAGCCACGCCCCCTCGTCTCCTTCCCCGTGCATGCCGTATCTGGCCCTAAGCTCTACCCTAAACCCTAACTGCTGCTGTTGCACAGGCGCGCGACTACGAGCCACCCCCCGGGCAGTACCAGTGCCCGCTCTACAAGACGTCGCTGCGTGCTGGCGTGCTGAGCACCACCGGCCAGTCGACGAATTTCGTGCTGTCGGTCAGCCTGCCCATCAGGGAGGGGTCGGATGAGGACACGTGGGTGCTGCAGGGGGTGGCGCTGCTGTGCATGACCAACGAGTAGTAGGGCTCCCCGCTGGTCAGGGTGGTCTCAGACAGCGTGGTCGTGCACGCTGCCAACGCCCTCTCACAATCTGCCTGCGGGAGCAGTCCAGCTCGGGCTGGCACAGTGTGCTGTTCAAGCATCGAACGAGCGCTCGTGTTGGGTGTGGCTGGCTGATGCTGAGCACACCCGACTGGGCCTTTCCTTTACTGAGCTCTCCCGGGCACAGCAGCTGTGCCCGCGATACAAAGGACATGGATCCTATCTTGTCCTGGGCGTGGATAGCGTGATGTTTTTGCTCCTTGTGGGTCTGCTACTGCTTGGGAATATGCCCGGACATGTATTTTCTGCGGCAAGTGCAACTCTCTGGCACTGCGATCGCGATGATGGCAGCAGTGTGTGCAGCTTGCAGACGGGGCGGCGTGCTGCATCAACCAAGACAGCATGGATCAGCAGCAAGAAAAGATGAGGCACCAGCCCAGGCCAGAGCATGCAGTCTCTTCCTCTCTTTCCCATCATGGCCACGGGTTGGCGGGCTGCTGCTGGCTGCGCGATAGGCGGAGGAATGGTTGCGGGAGTGGTAGTGGGCAACGAAGAGGCAGGTCCAGCTGTACTGCTGCTCACCATACGCCACTGCATCCGAGGGAGACCTACAGGCGACTGCGCTGGTGACAGACTCATCATCACTGGTCAGCGTGCGAAAGGAATGGCGAGCAGCTCTCAGCGCGTGCTGCATCCCAACAGCACATTACTCGCCGATAGCACTTGCTTCTTGCACTTGATACAGCAGGGACGAGCGAATAGTCTGCGCTAACCCTGGAGACCCTGTGTGGGTGATCCACACAGAGCTGCACACGCAGATAAACAAGCAGCAAGGGCGCGATGAGGCCGCCTTGCGTCAAGGCACTCAACCCTAAGACGTCGCTCGCTATGCCCTGCATGAGGCCCCTCAGGCCAGGAAGGTCCAGGCGGCGGGTGCCAAGGACTTGGCCGTGCTGCCGCTGCTGTCCTGCAAGCGAGGGTCCGCGCCCGCCGCCAGCAGCAGCTCCGCCAGCTGCAAGCACGATGTAAGCACGGCAGCGGGGCGATCAGGCGCAGCCAGTGCGTGTGTGCTGTGTGTCTAGCTTGCAAACGGGGCTTCAGGCTGCAGCAACCAAGGCCAGTGTCGCTCCTGCTGAAGTGACAATGTGGTGCTATCAAGCGCCATCAGGCTATGGTGCTAGCCCTAGGCCCTGCCCCCCAGTATGAGAGCTGTGGACGTACGTGTTGGTTGCCGCACTGAGCGGCGTAGTGCAAGGGAAGCCACGCAGCAAGCCCTAAACCCTCCCCCCCATGCGAGGAAGTGCAACATGTGGACGCACGTGGTGGTTGCAGCACAGCGCTGCGTAGTGCAAGGGAGAGGCTCCGTCATCGTCCACGGCATCCACGTGTGCGCCGGCTGCGATGAGTGCCTGCGCCACCTGCACGAGAAAAACATGCAAGAAATAAAATGCAGGAGGTAAGGCGTGGCAAGCAAAAAAGGAAGATGAGAAAGGGCAAAGCAAGAGCGGCTGGACCATAGTTATGCTGCCCGCCTTAGTCCAGTGTCCAGCTCAGTCAGTCAGGACCTGCAAGCCCTTGCCCATTCACCTGCAAGCCCTTGCCCATTCACCTGCAAGCCCTTGCCCTTGCCCATGCCAGCCTCTCACCTCTGGCTGGCCCCGGTCCGCCGCAAAGTGAAGCGGCGTGCACCCGTCTGCGTTGCGCGCGTCCACCGGCACACCTGCAGGCCAGCAGTGGCAAAGCAGCAACTGTAAGCGTGGCAAGCACAGCGACCTGCCAGCGTGCAGCCGCACAGGTGAGAGCTGTTTGATGGCCATGCCCAAACCCTAACCCTAACCCTAACCCGAGGGCTGGTTGGTGGCCCACGCCCAGCAAACCGCGCGCCCTCTCCCTCTCATCTGTACAATTCGCCAAGCACCCCCACGCACCGCTGTCCAGCAGCGCCTGGACCGCCGCCAAGTCACCTTTACCAGCCAGCACGTGTATGTACCGGTGCCGCCCCTCGTCCTCCTGTGCACGCAGCGTGACGCATGCCATCATCACCATTGCAGGCATGACCACGACAAGTGCCATGATGCTGCAGCCGTCACGAAAGATCACCAGGCAGGCCTCGCCACGCAAAGTTCACGCAGCATTACGCATCTCGTCAGTGAGTTCTGACTGACTGACTGACTGACTGACTGCTGAGAGACAAGGGAGGGGAGTCCCGTCCCCTCACCCTGGCTGCATGCGTCGACTTTCTGTTGCTGCTTCACGGGTCTGATGGCCCGGGCTGCCTGTGCGTGCTGCTGGTACTCAATGCGTGGCTATCCCACTGCAAGTAGTCTCTCTCCCTCTCTCTCTGCATGCGCCCAACCACCCAATCCGCATCCACCCACCCAACCAATCCCCATCTAACCACACAAAGCGCTCACCTCCTCTCCCTCTTCGTCACCCTCGCCACCCCCAGCCCCTCCATCCTCCTCCCCCGCCATGATGCTGAAAACCGGCCCAAACCCGCCTCCCCCACCCGCCCGTTTCTGCGCCCCCCCTCCCTCCCCCTCCCCCACGTCTTCCCCGTCCCCCCCTGCTTGCCGCTGCTGCTGCTGCTGCGTGATGGAGCGTTGCCACTCTGGCGCTAGCTGACTCAACAGCTCGCAGTACTGCTGCATGGCGTCAGGGCCTGGCGTAGACCCTAGCTTGTGCCACGCATCCCTGCGAGGGTGGAAGCAAACGAGCAGTGGTGGAGGCGAAGGAAGCGAAGCAGCAGCAGCTGCGCTGGAGGGCTTCCAATGGCTGCATTCAGGCTTCAGAGCTTGCAGCGCGATATGTGAGGCACGTGCGTGCCCACGCTCGTCAACCTGCTCTGCTCCTCGTCTCCTAGGCTGCAGCTTATGCCGTTGCTGCTGCCGCTCCTGCCGTTTCGACTGCCTCCTCCGGTGCGCCCACACACGCTGTCCATGGGTAGGCACATGACTGAGCAGCTTCGTACTCAGAGCTCTGAGTAGCTGCTGTGCGACCTGCTGCTGCTGCCTGATTGCTGGGAAGTGCACACGGCATGGTGCCCGCGCACCCCGCGCCCGCGCTACTGCTCCGCGGCTTGCTGAGCACGCATGGCTGCAAGTTGCGCGGCACCTGCAAGTGCCTGCACCTGGCCCGAAGCTTGACACACGCACGCACACGCACGCTCACCACTTGAGGCGAGCGGCGCGGTTCCAAAACGCCGGCTGCGGCGCGCTGCAGGCCCCAGCCGTGGCCTGCTTGTACAGCCCGTAGAACTGCAGCTTCACCGCGTCCGTGAACACGCTGCTGCTGCTGCCGCTGCTCACCGCCCCCGCCACCCAGTCGCTAGCCGCGTGGAACAGCGCGGCGAGCGCTTGAGGCTGCTCGTCGTCGCCATCGGAGCTGAGGCCGAGGTCCTCGTCGTCGTCCTCGCGCGGCGGGTGCTGCATCGTGTGTGCTTCTGTGCCGAGCGGTGCACTAGACTCAAGACCAAGTGAGCGTTCTCACAGGTGGCGCCAGAGCATGGCAACAGACACCTCAACGCTATGGCCCCACGAAGGTCAAGGGGGCAGGGTACCGGACCCCATGTGGCGACGCAAGCGCCAGCGCCATCGACTCATTTCTGCAAGCCGCACGAGGACACTGTGCGCACTGCTACGAACCGCCCAAGGTCCAAATCTTCCCTCAAGTCCAAGCAAGCGCGCACCAGCACGCGGCCAACGTGTCCATCACGTCTCCAACCTTTCCCAAGACCCTCCATCCCCCCAAATCAGCTGTAGCTGTGGCGACGGAACTCGTCCCTGCCCCACCCCGACGTGTCGAACATGAGGTGGTGCGTGGGGCCGGGGCCGGTGGCCACCCCAACCAGCAGGGACAGCGAAGTGAGGCTGTTGGCGCGTGAGGCACCGACCAGGGCTTGAGCACTGCGCACCAGCTTTTTCCAGTCGAAGCTGGCAACGGCGGCGAGGAGGACAATGGCCTGGAGCACGCTGACGCCTGCGGGTGTGCGGGTGGAGGGTGAAGGGTTAAGGAAGAGAGGTAGGGTGAGTGGTCACGGCGAGGAGGACGATGGCCTGGAGCACGCTGACACCTGCGGGTGTGCGGGTGGAGGGTGAAGGGTTAAGGAAGAGAGGTAGGGTGAGTGGTCACGGTGAGGAGGACGATGGCCTGGAGCACGCTGACGCGTGCGGGTGTGCGGGAGGAGGGTGAAGGGTTAAGGAAGAGAGGTAGGGTGAGTGGTCACGGTGAGGAGGACGATGGCGGGTGTGCGAGTGATACATTTCAGATCAACCACCTTTGCCTCACCTGCCAGTGCCATCCACACGCCCCTGGCACCAAGCCCGTCC
The DNA here is from genome assembly GCA_004335735.1 of Chlorella sp. KRBP. Classification (NCBI taxonomy): domain Eukaryota; kingdom Viridiplantae; phylum Chlorophyta; class Trebouxiophyceae; order Chlorellales; family Chlorellaceae; genus Chlorella; species Chlorella sp. KRBP. The sequence continues at coordinate 2,895 of QAXK01002344.1, read as the reverse complement.
ACCACACCAAGCTTGTAAACCAGCGGCAGCCCCACCTGCAAATCCATAGGGAAAACAAGCACAACAGCACTGCTTGTGCTACCGTGGCTGTACAACGCGCCACTCGCTCACTCACGGTTGCTGAAACATTCGCCAACTGGGCGAAAAGCCTTGCGTGAAACGATCCTGAGCCATAAACTATAAGAGAGACCTAAACTCCAACCGCCAACACTCACCGCCCACAGCGTGGTGAGGTTGATCACCATGCCCAGAGCCTGCTTGCCGCTGCCGCGCAGCACGCCGGACAGCGTGGCGTTCATGCTGCGACCACAGGCAAAGCATCCTCAACAAGTTGCTCTGGTCGGTGGTCATCTGATCGGCAGGGATAATAGTGCCGATTGGGTTACCGGGATCCTGCTAGCCCAACTGGCATTCGTATCAATTATGGATACGGCAAGGCTCAGGGGCAGTCCCAGACCCACAGGCCTTGGGAAAGCATTCATGCCCGCACGATGCTGCACTCTGCATTCCTCTGCAATGCGTGCGGTGGGCAGCCTCGGACAAGCAGCGTGCGCTGGCGGGAACTTTGCTTGACGAGGCCTGCCTGGCGATCTTTTTTTATGGTTCATGACACCTGACGCAATGATGTGATGATGATGATGATGATGATGGTGATGATGATGCAATGCGTCCAGTGGGCAGTTGCTGCCTGCCACCCCCAGCCCCAACCCTGCTAGTTTGCCCTGCTAGGGTCTGCAGAGCAAGACAGTGGTTGTGGTTGCGGCAGGCCGCATGCAAGCGTGAGACAGCAAACGGGAATTGAGCTGATTGGCCATCACTGGTAACAACCCTAACCCTAACCCTAACTCTCATGCACCTGTCGGATGAGACGGCCACGGCCAGCCAGAACATGGCGCCCACCACCTGCTCAACCACCTGCATGTGCATGCGAGCATTAGGGCTTGGAGGATGCGGGTTAGGCTTTGACGGGGACGGCTTGATGTGCACAGGCGTACATCCAAACGGAGCAAGGCTGTTTGCTTTGGAGGGCGCGCACCTTTTGGTCTGACGCGTAGATGTTTGCCCACTCCCACTTGAACACCCTGTTTGCTTTGGAGGGCGCGCACCTTTTGGTCTGACGCGTAGATGTTTCCCCACTCCCACTTGTACACCCTGTTTGCTTTGGAGGGCACGCACCTTTTGGTCTGACGCGTAGATGTTTGCCCACTCCCACTTGAAGACCCACAGCAGCACGGCGATGGCAGCGTTGAGCAAGAAGCCGATGGAAGCGCACACCACGGTGGCGCGCCTGGCCGCTGAACTGTGCGCCGCGCCTGCAGAGCAGAGCATGGCAGGCAAAGCAAAGGCCAAGGGAGAGATATTGGCACAGGTGCGCAGAGCGTGATGATTGTCGTCTATGCTCATCCGCTTGCCAGAGATGGCCGCACCAGACGTAAAGCTCGATACACAGCTGCACAGCTGCACAGCAGTACAGCTGCGCTGCCTGCTGTTGTGAGGAAGCCTTGGAACCTGGCAGGAAGCTGCGAGGGGCATGCTAGCGTCCAACCTCAGCCCTAAGCCATGCGTGCGGTAAGCCCTCAAAGCCCTAACACCCAGAGCCAGAGGCGGCGCACCTAGCTCATTGGAGACGCGCGTCGCAGCGGCGGTGCCAAACCCGCTACAGAGCATGTAGGAGAGCGAGTGGGTGGTGAAGAGGATGCCCATCGCCCCCACCACCACCTCTGCGTCCGGCTGCATGCCTGCTAGCAGAATCACCAGCTCAAAGCACCTGCGCGCCAGGTCAGCAGCAGCAGCAGCAGCAGTGCGACAGCAGTGGTGACGGCATCAGTGCGGCAGCAGCAGCAGCAGCGCCGTCAACAGCAACAGTGCAAACGCACGGGCTGCGTTTCACCGGCTTCAGATGCCACAGAACGGGGGCGCCATCCAGTGCTCACCACAATCGGTCTAGGCAGGCGTTAGGAGGCAGGCAGGGTCGGGAGCAATGGACGAGTGGAGCCATGTGCTAGAGAAGCCAATGAGAGAGGCACTCATCACCAGCCAGTGCTCACCACCAGTCCAGGCAGGTCATGGCCATGGAAGGGAAGGCGATTTGCAGGTAGGGCCCCCAGCCGGAGAAGGCCTCGCGAAGGTCAATGCCCTGCACAGCACGCACAGCTCATGCACAAAGCACGCACATCGTGAGCACAAAGCACGCGCGGAGCATGCACAAAGCACGCACAGTCGGAGGCTAACTAGTTTGTTGGTGGGCACGCCGCTCTGCAAGCGACCGCACCACCACTTGGCCAGCAGCAGTTCCTCGGTTGATGGGGCAGGATTGGTGTTGGCGCGGCTCAGCAACAGCAGAGGGCAAGAAGCAGCACCACCACTGTGATCTGATGCCTCACCACCCAGGCCAGACCCTGGACTGCCGCCAAGCCCTAACCCACACCGTGACCGCCCGTTTTCCGAATCATCAAGATTTCTCTGTCTGGCTCGTTTGCCTGCGTGCTGCGGGACATCTGACACACCCACTGAGGCGCCCAACCACCAGTTGCAAATACCACACACAAACACGCACATGCATGCGCTCACCCTCCATGTCTTGCACCCGGAAGGCTGCTGGTAGTGCAGCCACACCATGCAGGCCAGCTGGCACAGGCACTCAAAGACGGCGAGGGCGTTGTACGCCCATGCGATGCCGTTGATGCCAAGCCCTAACCTGCAGCCATGTGGGTGAAGCAAGGTGAGGCACCTGCAAAGCCACATGGCGCAGTGACCTGCCTGCTACAGTGCACCTGCCTGCTGCAGTGACCTGCCTGCTGTGCCAAGCAGCCATGCCCGGCCGGCGGCAACATGCAACGAAACGAAGCAAGGCACACGTGCAACGAAACGAAGCAAGGCACACGTGCAACGAAA
>QAXK01002341.1:0-11500 GCA_004335735.1 Chlorella sp. KRBP | reverse complement strand
CACCCAGTACACCCAGTACACTTGTGCATGCGTAATGCAGTGCCGCCCACTCACCTGCTCGCAGAACAGCTCCAGCAGGCGCACCGCCACCAGGCGCTGAGCAGGGTGGGACAGCAGGAGGCTGTACGTGCCTGCGTGCATGCGCGGGGTTCACACGGCCATGCACATTTGGTTCACTCTTGGCAAGAGTATTTGGTACCATGCACAATGCCCGGCACCAACGAGCTGGCACCACTGAGTCAAGTCAATGGTTGCTGTGTCAGCTCCAGGACCAGCACCACAATCTGGCAATGCGTCGGACAAGTGTGCACCAGGGTTTGAACGGCCGCACACTGTGGCACTGTTGCCGACCCAAACAAGGAGGCTTCAAGTGCACGCATGCACCATTGGCTAGGATTGGACCGCACCTGTGGGGTTGTCTGGCTAGGATTGGACCGCACCTGTGGGGTTGTCTGGTGAGAACAGCCGCAAGCAGCCTATCCTGCTGTCCGCCAGCTCCACCTGCCAGGCGTTCATGGTCAGGTATGCCTGGTCTGCAAAATTCTCTGGGTCTACGACACGACCAAACACCTGCACACGCAGTGAAGCACACACGTACCAACGACAGTTCAGCAGACTCATTCGCGAGGCAGCAGAATGCTCACACGTGTTCTGTGCAGGCGTATGTGTGTATCGTACGCTGACAAGGCACAAACAGCCCCACGCAAGCTTGGCTGGCACCAACAACAAAAAGTGTTGCCGCATGTTGCTGCACTGAATGCATGGACAACGTGTGAGACCAGCACCCCAGCAGCTGGCCCGCATGTTGGCTTACCTTGACAGCAGCTTCCACCTTGTCTTCTCCGTAGCTGAAAGCTGCCACGATCTGTCCTGCTTGCGCTGATGTGAAGTAGCAGTCTTGCAGCAGCACCTGTGCATACACAGCAGCACACCTGGTCACATCTCAGACCACAGCATGGCACAACGTGGCAGGGGGGATTTGGTCAATCATGGCACACCCTGGCACAGCAAGGCAGGACCATGCGTAGGCAGCTGAATGCTGCAAACACCATCCAGGCACACAACACACACATGCATCACCACATTGAGTCACACAAAACCCCTGGGCATGGCATCCCCACCTGCAGTAGCTCCAGCTTCCACCCATCTGACACGGCATGCACCTTCATGCCGTTGCCGCCCCACGCTGCACCCAAGCCCTGAGTCCCTGCCCAGCTAAAGCCCCGCTCGCCCATCTGCGACATGGCTGGGTTCAGCAGCAGCTGGGGTTGCTGCTGCTGCAACAGCAGCGAGGGGCGTGAAGGGGTGGCCTTGGGCTGCACTTGCTGGGTCCACATGGAGTGGAATGCAGGGTCATCCAGTGGTTGTGCATCCCAGCTGACCTTGTGCTTTGCCACAAACGTGACCACCAGCGTTCCCTGTGTTGGCAGGCTCTGCTTGGTGACCTGCACATGCACACAGCAGCCAACGGCAGCAGTCAGATGCAGCACGGCAGGACCTTGCACGTAGGAAGATAATGGGTTTTGCAAAACATGCGCAAGGGCAGGGTCACAGCGAAGTTGCCGGTCTGGTCGCGCACGTCGCAACCGAGACATAGTTGGCGACTGCGACGTCACGTCGTCGACGCCCATGACAGACGACAAGGGACGATGGTATAATGTGCGGGAATAGTTTGGGGAATAGTATGACGTGCGGCATCACAACGCTGATGATGACGCACGCCACGACCATGGAAGGGTGGACACTCGTCGACGTCGACGTGGCAACAACGGTTGGCCGCCATCACAACGGTCGTCAGAGCCCCAGCTTCACCCGATGCAGCCCAAGCCCAGACTTACTCCTGTAATACTGTAGGGCTTCTTTTTGAGTGTGGGGTTGACCCATGCGTCCAGCCCGTGGGCCTCTGTGAGCTTCAGCAGCTCCACAGCCACCTGCAGGCAGGAACATAAATGCATGCTCGACAAAGGATGCAATAAGGCCATGTCAGCAAGAGCTACGTGTTTTTGGGATTGGCTCAGAGCAGACATTGGAGGCCTGAATGGGCCCTTGATTGAGAATGCAGCTGTGAAACAGCTGACCATGGGGATCATTTGATGCAACAGGCAGTACATGGAGTTGACAGTATATGGGGGCCAGTACACAAAGGGCTGTGCACAAGGAGCAGTGCGCCAGCTGCCAAGCACACCTGACGATCTGATGGCAGAGCCAGGTCCAGTGTGTAGCACCCATCCGGCTCGCGCACACTGAAAGCAGCAGCAGCAGACCCCGCCGGGCCCCCAATCTGCTTCAATGCCCCTGCGACTGCTGCCGTAGCTGCAGCAGCCGCCTTGCCGCTGCGCCCGGTAGCGGCCCTGCTTGTGGCCTTTGTGCTACCTGCAGGCTGCGATTTGCTGGAGACCGCAGCACCCTGCCCTGTTTGCTTGCCTGCCTGCTTGCCTTTCTTGCCCTTGCCTGATTTTGCTGATGCAGGGGAAGCTGTCTTGATGCTGCTGCTGCCGCTGCTGCTGCTGTTGGTGCCCGCGAGCTGGCAAGTGGGGGCAGCAAGGAAGGAGCAGCCCGCCATGTCCACATGGCGCACATGACCTGCCAAGCAGCAGCAACAAGACCAGTCATGTGAGTTGATCATCTCTAAGTCTTTGAAAGCCACGATCACACAGAGAGGCTGCAGGTCAACAAAAACACCCTGCAACGTTGTCTGCATACATCGGGAGCAACCCCTGGGCAAACCTGCAAGTCAGCTTGTCACAGTGGGTGGCCCGATTACACTGCATGCTGTCGCTGGTGCTGATTGCTCCTGTCCGATGAAACTGAAGACAACGCCCCCCCCCCTCCAATCTGAGAGCCCAGCACACACATCACACACAAGCTCGAGGCACTGTTATGTTGCGCTTATTGAAAGGCATCGATCCAATCATACAATGACACTACAGGGCCCACCTCACTACAGTGGCATCAGGGCATTCAGCACAAGCACCATGCGGCACATCAGGGGAACAGCACGCCCACAGCAGCCAATCCAAGCTCACCTTCATGCACCGCCTTCAGGAGCTTCTGCACACCAAGAGCCCCCAGTGGGTTGTCCTGCAGGAGCAGCAGGGGCCCACCCGGAAAGCGTGCTGTCAATGCATGCAAGGTACTTGAAGCCTGGAGTCCCTCAAATGTTACATGGGCCATGCTGTGCTGTCATTGAACCATCACCTCCGTGCTCCAACCACTCACTTACTTACTTACTAGTAGAGGTTCACCTCCAATCACAAGGGTCACCCTTGATCACTGTTGAAGCCAGTCAAGGTGGTGCTGATGCACATGCAGCTACCAAGTACAGCACACTGTTGAACCACAGTGTCCTTGTGTTGGAACGTAACCGACGTTGCATCCGGTGGCTCACCTCAAGTATGACAGCGTCCAGGGCTGTGTTGCTGGACAGCGTCTCTGCCAGGACCACGCACGTGCCTGCAGACACCTGCAGCACCACCCAAGGCGCACCAGGCAAGTGAGGCATCCAATTTCCCCAGGCTCTGAGCAGTGACTTGCTGGATCGGACAACAGTGTGTATGTTGGAGCTAGACAAGCATGGGGGCATCTGTCAGTACTGTGTGAGAACATCATGACGGCTTCTGCCGGGAAGGCAGTTTGAAGTTGCAAGGGGGTGTACATCAGCCCTCACCTGGCACCCGCTCAGGTCCAGCAGCTTCACAGTGTTGTTGCTCTCAAGTGCCTGGGCAGACCAACACACAGAGGATGGCCCCAACACATTCATGGGGCACGTTGATCTTTACAAGGTCAAAGCAGTTGGCAGTGTCCAGCGAAGGTGAGCGGCACCAGCAGGGGTAGGACCAATGCATAGAGTGTGTGCCTGTGAATGCACTGGTGCTGTAGCCGCAGTACAGCCAAGGCTCCACATGAGGACTGACAAGGGTCACGCTTGTCCTGCCTGTATCACTGACAGAACTGAAGATGGCAGCGCCACTTCAACGCAGGCACTTCACTTTCATGTGCAACAGACACAAAAGAGTGACAAGCATATAGATGCGCTGTGGCAAACCCTGTCCCAAACCCTGCCACACACCCTGCCCCACCCCCTCAGGGCGTGCCGGGCTGTCCCACACCCTGCCCCACATCCTGTCCAACACCCTGGGTGGTGGCCCGACACCCTGTCCCGCACCCTGCCCCACACCCGCACCTTGGCAATGTGTGAGGCCCCCGTGTCTGTGATGCCGCTCCAGGGCAGGTACAGCTGCTCCAGGCCGCTGCTGCAGAACTTGAGGCCCTCAGCCAGCACCTTAGCACCCCTGGGGCCTAGCATGTTCCAGCCCAGCCGCAGGACCTTGAGCTGCCTGTGCAGAGTGTGCATGTAAGCAGGGAAGAGTGCAGGGCTTACTAAGTACAGAGTTGAGTTGGGGTTTTGGGGTGGTACAGTGTCACTGCTGGTTGGCCAGGGCTATGGCTTGTTTGGGGCCCAGCATACTCCAGCCCAGGCGCATGAGATCCCTAGGTTGCATGTACAGAGTGCATACAAGGGACGGCATCCTGCAAACTGAAAACAGCTGCTGCTGCGAAACCACAGCGCTGGCTAGCCGACGTCATGTTGTTCGAGCTCAGTCACAACACCATGAACTGCCTGTAAACGAACTTTGCAAAGGCTGTCAGTGCATGACGTCTCCAGTGATGACTAGCCAGCGTTACTGGCCCCTGGTGGCCAAGCATGTTCAAGTGTTGACGCTAGCAACTTCAGTTGTGGACATTTCAACGAGACTCTAGTTTGAAGCCAGCTGCAGTCAAAACCACGGCCTCACCTAGCCCCCTCCAGCATGCCTTTCAGGCAGCCTGACAGCCGCTCCGTAATGCCACACCCACTGAGGTCCAACAGCTGCAGGGCACAGTCGCCAGTGCCCACCACCCTGCACAGCACCTCGGCACCCGCATCCCCGATCGCATTGCTACACAGCACCAGCTGCAGCAGCGTGGCATGTCCAACAGAGCCCTGCACATATGGCTGGGCTGCTAATGATAGCTGCTTGGTGCTGCGCCGTGCGCTTTGTCGGAGGGATCTAGTAGAGCGGTCGAGCTGCAGCCTACTGCCGCTAATGCTGCCGCCGTTGCTGCCACAGCCGCCACTGCAACCGACAATACCACTGCTGCTGCTGCCGCCACTGACAGAGGTAGGGTTCTTGACACCACAAGAGCTGGGCTTTGTGCTGCCTGCTGAACCCTCACCCTCATCACACGCTTCAGCAGTGGATCGGCGCCTGGCTGGATGCAATGCAAGAGTTGGCTTGTGCAGCAGCGGCAGCAGCAGGAGAGGTGCCTCTGGTCCCAGCTGGTTGAACCCTAGGTCCAGTCCACAGACCCCACAGCAGCTCGGGTTTAGTAGCGCGGCTGCCAGGATCTGCAGGTCTGGGTCCTTGAGGCCGTTGTTGCGCAGCAGCAGCATGCGCAGCTCTGGGAGCTGTGGGAGGGCTGCTGCCAATGCCTGGACTTGCTGACGACCTGCACACAGCAAGAGGGCCCGGTTGGTGTGGTGGCCCATGCTCTTTGAATTCAAACAACGTGTCTACACGTGCCACATCAACGGTTGGTGTGTGCAAGTGTGCATGTGAAGAAAGCAGCCCAGCAACAGGATTGACCGACATGTGCAAACGCCCCTGCTGCCATCCCCTAGGGGCAGGCATGTCGTGTCATCTTGAAGGATTGGTTGACTAGGGTAGCTGTCGGTAGCCTGCTGCAAGCAAGTTGCTGTGAGGGGCATGTGCCATGCGTAGGGTGCATGTGTCTGTCAGGACGTGTACTCACTGGCTAGCGCATGGTCCAGGTTGAATGAGGCTGGCGACATGCCCCCAGTGACCTGCAGGCTCTGTTTCTGGTACCTGGAGGAAGCCAGGAGAGCAGAATGTTTGGCAATCTGTGAGTATGCACCAACTCCTGACTTGGGCGGATATTGGGCCCGCATAGGGCAGCATGACGGCTCCACAGCACAGCAGCCACTGCACTGGCAACATGTTCACGACAGGGTACACTGGCCGTCACTTCCAGCCAGTCACACACTGTCTTGACGAAAGCAAGACCGCATTGTCACACCTGCCGACGAGCCTCTCCACCTCTCCTGCTGTCAGGCCCAGCGAGGAGCTGCCTTTCACAGTCGAGCTGGTTGCTGGCTCACATACGTCCCCTTGTGCGTCATCTGCAACTGCTGCATGCCCAGCAGCCGTCATGTTGAGCTGCCGGCCAGCGGCAACCAGCGACGCCTGCACACTGACAGACTGTGTGATGCTGCAAGCCAACTGCTGCAGCGGCATCCTGCTAGCACTATGACAGCTCTCGGCACCCACACCAGATGCTGTTGCAGGCCCCGGGGTGTCTAGGGGTGGCGATACCTGTACACCTTGCCTGGTGCTGCTGCCACTGATGCCAATGCTGCCGCTGCTTCCATTGCTGCCACTGCTGCCATTGCTGCCCACCTGCCATCCGTCATCCACTCTATGGCTGTACAGGTAAGGCTCTGGCGTCATGCTGTGCCGCAGCTGCTGCCACTGCTGGCCTGCAGGACTGGTCCCTGAGCTGGCTGCAACCCCTGCCACATCACCAGCAGCAGCAGCAGCTGCAGCACGCCACCCCGTCTGCAGCTTCTGCTGCTGCTGCTCCCACATCTGCTGCTTGTCCCAAGAGGCCCGCAACACTTGGTCCCTTGCCGGGCTCTTCTTGCCCCCAAACATGGCTATCACGGGGTCCACACCTACTGCTGGCTGTGCCACAGGTGCTGCTGCTGTTGCGCTTGCCGCGCCCAGCGCCCCTGATTTCGCCAACGTTGCTGACGCTGCTGACGTCAGACCTGGTGAAGTGGCGCCCGCCGTTAGGCCAGCACTTTTTGACAGACCCCAAGACACAGAAGTAGCACCAGATGCGGTGCCAGGTGCTGTGTGTGGTGCTTGCTGCCGTGTTTGCTGCAGTGGTTGACTGTCTGCTGCCCCAAAGGCTTGTGCAAGCAGCAGCTGTGACTTGGTGTGGCTTGCCACCATGCCAGCTGATGCAGCCAGCGCCCGCTCCTGCGTAGGCAGCAGTCAGACGCGCCCACAACACAACATCCATAGATGTGTCAACAGAACCGCATTTTTCCAGTGTCTGAAAGAGACATCAACAACTCCACATTCATGCAGCAGCAGCACAGCTATCAGTTGTGTGTGCCGGCATGTCCTGCATGTGACCCAATAAACTATGTAACTCACCTGCAAGGTCACTTCACTTGACTCTGGGCCGTCCTGTGCTGGGGCCTCAATGGCAGCAGCTGCCTTCCCAGGAGCCCTCCGAGGTTTTCCAGCTGCTGTCTTTCGTGCCTTGACACCACCAGCACCCTCAGCAGCAGCATCGACCTTTGTGTTCGATTTTTGTCCTGCAGTGGCTGTGCTGGCACTTCCCTTGCTGCTGCTGATGCTGCCAGTGCTAGTGGCTCCTGCTTGGACCCCACGTGTGCTGCTCTTTACAGGTTGTGCAGCTTGCTCTCCTGCTGTTGCATCTCCTGCTGCAGCCCCAGGCTCCTTTGTGGTGCGTTTCGTGCGCTCTTTTGTTGATGCCGGCGGCTGCTGCTTTGGCTGCTGCTGCACAGTGGGAAGCTGCACGTCACGGCCTGTTGAGCCCTGCTTTATGACCTGGGCAGGTGTTATTTGCCCTGCAGGCGACTGCCTGCCTCGCTGCAGCTGCAGCTGCTGCATCTCCTGCTGGCGCAGCTGCTGGATGCTGTTGCTGAGTGCTGCTGCGACTTGGTTCAGCTTGAAGCCAGACTGGGGAGCTGGGGAGTCCAAGCAGGGCAGGTCCTGCATGCAGCACGCGCTACACATCAGGCATGCATAGCCCCGGTGGCACATGTTGAAGCATGAATATGCTGTATCCTGCATGCAGGATAGTGCCGAAGCATCATCTGGCTTGCCAGTGAACACGTGCAGCTGCTGCATGTCAGTATCTGCTTCATGATGTGCAAGTCTGTCCGGCCCATGCATCAGATTTGGACTGACGTCATCTGCAAAGCCTTACCTCACTCATTTCATCACTGTCACGCGTCGTGCCATATCGCCGCCTGCCACTGCTGCTGTAAGATGCGGCACTGCCTGTTGCTGGCCTGCTGCCTGCTGCTGCGGCGTCGCGTGCTGTTGCTGCTGTTGGTGCGTTCCCTGTGGTCCTATGATAGCGGCTGCTGCTGTTGCGGCTACCAGTCGGCAGCTTGACGGTCAGCGCAGCATTGCTAATAGGCCGCCTTGGCTGAAGGCTGCTTGCACCTGAGCCTGTCAGTTGGCTTGCCGCTGCTGCAGTGGCTGTAGAACCTGCTGCCATTGCCTGATCCACATAATGCTGCAACTCCAGGCTCTCTGCCACCAAGCTGCATGAAGTGTCAGACAGACAAGACAGCAAAGCACCAATGCATATTCAGACAGTGCGAGACGACCTCCTACCATCCATGTGCAAGTGTGCAGTTTGCGCCGTCGCAGTTGACACAAGCTACCAGGGCCATTCGGGTGTGAATCAGAAGCCGCTAAACATCAGTCAAGTCGTCCGAGCCGTCGAACCGGCTGCGCACCAGCAGCCAAGGTGTCCAACGCATGACCCGTATTGGATTCACTACAGCAGGCCAGGCTGTCTGATACTTTGCCCACCGCTGGTGCCTTGCACACACCTGTGCAGCGCCTGTTGGCTGTAGCCTGCTGCCATGGCATGCGCCAGGCTCTGGCTGCCGACAATGGGGTGCGGCACAGGTGGTCTGCCGGGGCTTGTGCTGAGCATACCGCCAGCGCTGCTGCGTCTGCGGTGCTGCTTGCCGTGTGATGAAGACGCAGCTGTGACCTGCCCACCATTATCGCTGCTCGTGGTGCTGGCTAGAGCGCCTGCTGCTGAGGCACCGCTACTGCTGCTGTAGTGGCTGCTGTCTTCAGCAGTTGCAGGTGACCTGTTGTTGCTCATTATGACAGTAGCACCATTTGGCTGCATCTGCTCTGGCTGCTGCAGGTGTTGTGATGCGGAACCCTGCTGGGCAGGTACTGAACAAGCTGCTTTGATCCCATTGCAACTGTTGCCGGCAGCAGTGATGCCAGGCACAGTACCATTCACCGGCTGTGCTGGCAAGCTTGCTGGGCATTTGTCAGGATTAGTCAATGTCAGCACAGCTGCCGGCTCTGCATCCACAACAGCAGTAGCTGCGCCTGCCCGGTCTGTGTAGCACGGCTGAGCTGCTTTGAACGCCTTGTGCTGAGCCAAGCGCTGCTGCTCCTTGGCTCTCGACGCAGAGTCGGGTGTTTGGGCCCTCTCATAACTAAAGCCAGCACGGAACGGTGGAGGGCTGGGGGACCGCTGCTTCCTTGGCAGCTGGCCTGCAGCTGTTGATGCTTGCAGGGGTCTGTGGTCGGTGAATTTTGCAGCCTGCTGTTTGGAGATAGAGTGGTTGACGGTACCTGCACTTGCAAGACACATATATGGCGTACTGTGAACGTGCCGTGCTCAGCAGTGCTGTGCAGCAGGACCCAGGGCGGGGGTATGACACATCAGCACAGGCGTTGTGCTTGACGTTCCCCTTGCCATCACAGCCTGTACTTGCTTATTACATCAATTAATTTAAAATTCGAAATGAACAGCGACTGCTGCTCACAGGTCTCGGACCTCACCATCATGCAGATGAATCTGCTGCTGTACTTGGCCGTGTAGCAAGGTCACGTCGATGGTTGGCAGTATACGTCGTGAAGATGCGTCTGAACCCAATACAATGTTTGGTTTTAACTGATGAGGGCCGTCCATCACGTCCAAGCAGCCCACAGCATTCTGACGGTCTGCATCAGGCCTCCATGTCATGCCGAGTACGAGTATGAGGCCATCGGCTACATGAATATCACCGTTGATTATCGCGTTTCAGAAGGGGCTGTTGACTATGTCTGCGGGTTTAAGCTGGCTGTGTTTCAGGCTGTAGCAGCTGGCTGTTGTACTGGCGTTCATGCGATACACAGAAGCATGCACAGCCGACTCAGATGCAGCACGAATTACATCTCATTTGGTGACCAGCAGTCATTCTGCAAGCACAAGTATCCCTACAGGGCTGTGAATGTGCCACGCTGTGTTGATCAGCAACACATTGAGGCACTGGAGCAACACGTCTTGCCCATTAAAACCCAGGTATGAACCAGCTATGGCTCAGCAAGCACATAGATAGTACAGGGCGTGTTGCGACACTACTAGACACCTGGCATGACGTTCAACCACACCGCTTGTTGAGGACATCCGGGCCAGAAGAAGCTGAGGACAGGACCCTGCTAGCCCGGCCACACAAACAAGATTACGGAAACATGAGCAGGCATGCGGGAACAAAGAGCTCCAGCAGACAGACAGACGCCAACAATTACCAGAATGGTGCAGCAGAAGGGCCATGTGTCAACACATGATACCGGGTCAAGGCTGTACATATTCGAGTACATGTACCAAAGCTGTACATATTCGAGTACATGTCCCCTGACAATGGCATGGTATGTCGCAAGCAACACATCATCTGCCAGGAAACGCATCAGCTGCATGGCTACGCCATCACAACACCCTGACAAAACCAGTGAGCTGGCCTGTGCACAGGTCAGGAGACGCGCACGTCACTTCTGGCGCCCCTGTCACACTGCCAGAACCCACAAGGCGCCTCTTCTGGCACCCCAGCAACTGCTGGGGATGCAATTGGCAGCAATCAGGACTAACGCGCACACTGTTGCCCTAGCAAGCTCACAGGGTGGCAGGACCATGGCCAGCAACACTGCAGGCTGCAACAACCACGCCAGCAAGATCGCGGGTTGCAGCACCCTTGCTATATCCAGATCACAGAGTGACTGCCACAAGGCTGATCACACTGATCAGCAGGCTCACAGGTCACACGTGATGATGCTGGTGAAGCCGCTGAAGCTGTTGCTGCCAACAAAGTAGGTGTCCAGGCTGGTCGACAGCGCCACACTGCTGAACCCCGCCGTCTCCAGGGCCCACATCAGGCCTGCAACACTGCTGCGTGGGCACTGCTGCACACACAGCTTGTGCAGAGCAGAGTACCTGTGGCAACATGGGCAGCAATCACATACCGTCCGTATGCGAGTTCTCAGCATTGCTGGTTGGAACAAGCTGAGGACCTCCCTCACTGGTGAGGTACAGTACATGTGAATAGGCCTGCCACAACAGGAGAGCCATCGCCCACCAGGACAGGTACAGAGATAAAGATCATGGCCAGTCACTGCTGGCGGTCACGCATCTGGTCCAGCCACACCCGCAGGTGAGCCAATTGCAGGTGGCTGTCTGTGTACAGCAGCCATGAAGTGGTCAACAGTGCAGAGCAGTCGAAACCTGGAAGCAAGCGCACCTCTTCAGCTCTGGCTTGAAGTCAGCATGTGGCACCTGCTGCCTGTCCTGGCCCTCCCCGGGGCTCTGCGTGTTGAGCACAAAGCTGTCTGACGACTCCTTGATTGTGTACCGGTGGTACCTGCACACCACAGCAGCACCACAG
>QAXK01002337.1:0-18664 GCA_004335735.1 Chlorella sp. KRBP | reverse complement strand
ATGCTCTGGCCTGGGGTGGTGCCTACTCTTTCCTCGCTGCTAAGTGACTTGGTGCCTTGGCCACCCCGTCTGCAAGCCACACACACCTTGTCATACCCGCCTTGGAGCCTGACTAGCGCCGCCAGGCTGCGGTAGGGGTCGTCTTTGAGCCCCCTGACGTCGTGCGGGAGCGCCGTGATGAACGCTTGCAGGCTCAGCGCCCGCCCGGACGCGTCGTGCCGCCAGATGTAGCCCTTTTCTGCGAGCGTAGCATCAAGTGGAGAGACCGCTCGCAGGAGTGGGACAGCCACGACCTGAGCACGAGCAGCAGGCCACCAGACCCGTGAAGCAGCAGCAGGAACGCATGCAGCACGCCTCCGCCCACGTGCCCAACGCCAGGGGCACATGCGTTGGCCCACCTGAGCCGTCATCTAATGGTGCTCACGCCTGCTTTGGAACCGCGTCAACAGTGGCCACAACAAGCTGTGTCAAGCGTCCTGCGCTGCACACGCACCTTCCATCGCCCCCCAGAAGGCGAGCCAGGGCAGGGACCGGTAGTCCAGCACGACCTGGCAGCTGGCGTGGTCAATGCCTTCCCGCCACAAGGCTGACGACAGGTGGTGATGGTCTGCGTGCAGCAGCAGCAGCATAGGGTGCGGGCCACTGGGCGCAATGCCTCTGGGTCAACCCCACTACTGTGTGCCCAACCTGCCACTGCACTTGCTCCCACCTATGATGTACATGGTGCTGGGTGCGCCCGCCGGCGCGTCTGGGTGTGGCGGGCCCAAGACCACCGGGATGGGGTGCTTTGCCAGCCACTTCGCCAGCTTCTTCTTCTTGTGGGCCAGGCCCTTGTGCGCTATCTTGGCAGCCTTGGCCTGCACCTGCTGTTGCCCCACACACAGCTGCGTCGGGTGCCTGCGCGACGTGTAGCGAGCGGCACACCAGCGGCATGATGCTGCTGGTGAGTCTGTGCAGGAGGTGGACCGCCTGCTGTTGTTGTGCAGCACGCACAGATTGAGGATGGGGACGCCATGGACCAACTGATCGTCCTCCCGCAACGGTGGCAGCGGCACGCCGGACTCCGTCACAGCCTGGCTCACGTCCGCCTCGCTCACGTCCGAGCCTGCAGGCGCATGTGTGCACGCGCGGGAGCGTGGCACGGCATGTACGGTGAAACGGGACGCGCACGTGTGCATCACCTGATGGCGCTCGCTGCACCAGCCACCCACCGGCCTCTGAGGGAGGCCCTCCTGCTTCGCTCATCGCGGCGCTGCTGAGGCCTCTGTCTGCCTCTGCGCGTCCAGGTCGACATGGAGGTGCCCGCGAGGTTTTCGTGTTTCTAGCTCGCAGAAGCGCGCAGCGACGACGATTACTTGCAGCAGCACCACCACGCGTAGCCCAGACTCAGCAGGCCCCACGCATAGCGGCAAAGCACGCCAGGAGCACCCCAGAGGAGCCGGCCACACGCACAGCGGCCAGCACCGGAGCCATGGCGACGCTGCTGTCGCAGCTGCCAGCCCCCGCGCAGCATTACGTGGGGCCGGTGGCCGCAGCTGCGCCGGAGCAGGCGCAGAAGTCCGTCAAGGAAGTGCCTCCCTACTTGAAGCGCCAGAAGTTCGTGCCGAGGCGCCCAGAGGACTTTGGCGATGGTGGCGCGTTCCCAGAGATCCACGTCGCCCAGTACCCGCTGGACATGGGGCGCCCGGACGCTGTGCGGAGCAATCGCACGTTGGCGCTCAGCGTCACCAGCTCGGGCGAGGTGGCCTACGACGCGCTGCTTCGCCAGGGCAGCAACAAGGGCAAGATCATCCACGCCGACCACAAGGCGCTCGTGCCCAAGGTCGATCGCATCACCAGCAAGGAGGTAAGAGCGCGCGTGGCGAGCGGCAGATGCCCAACGCTGCGCTGCCAGCAAGCAGCGAGCAGCACCATGCGCATGAGCAGAGGGGCATGCATGCCGGGCTCCACGGCTTGCCCGCGCGGCGACGTCCGCCTCATGCCGTGCTGCGCCATGCACACACACGCAGGCGTTGGCCAAGCCGGACGAGGAGGAGGTTGAAAAGACCGTGCAGGAGACGCAGCTAGCCCTCGAAAAGGTGGTGCAGAACAAGCTGGGCCTCACCAACGTCAAGGCCGTGCCCGCCGCCCCCGGCGCCCCCCAGTTCATCAAGTACACCCCCAGCCAGCAGGGCCCCGCCTACAACTCGGGCGCCTCGCACCGCATCATCAAGATGCACGACATGCCCGTGGATCCCCTGGAGCCTCCAAAGTTCCGCCACACCAAGGTGCCAAAGGGCCCGGGGTCGCCGCCCGTGCCAGTGATGCACTCGCCGCCACGGCCCGTCACGGCGCAGGACCAGGCGGACTGGAAGATCCCGCCGTGCATCAGCAACTGGAAGAACAACAAGGTGCGCTGCAGACCAACATGGGCGCAGCTGCTAACACCTCCTGCTGCGGGCCGAGGAGTACTTGTGCACGCAGTGTGGGCATGCGCCCCACACCAGGAGCAGCAGCGCACTAGCAGGACTTGAGCTAGGAGCAGCAGCGGTGGGCGGCAGCGAGGGTGATGGTGTGTGCATGCGGGGCACGTGGTGGTGTTGCAGGGTTACACCATTCCCCTGGACAAGCGCCTGGCGGCGGACGGGCGTGGGCTGCAGCAGACGGTGATCAACGACAAGTTCGCCGGGCTGAGCGAGGCGCTCTTCATGGCTGAGGCCAAGGCCAGGGAGGCCATCACCATGAGGGCACAGGTGCAGAAGGAGCTGCTGGCCAAGGAAAAGGTGAGCAGTGGGGAACTGTTGTGCCGTTCGCGGTGGGAGGCTCCCACGGCTGAGGGTGGTGCCAGGACCAAGTGTTCAGGTGCACCACCAACAGCGCCTGGATGTGATGTGGCAAGTGTCGGCGGGCGTCGTTTGCTTGCTTGCTCTAAAACTGCCGCCTTGTGGTACCCCCTTGGTGCTGTCGCAGGCCAAGAAGGAGGCGGAGCTCCGCGAGCTCGCCATGAAGGCGCGCATGGAGCGGGGCGGGGGCCTGGCCAGCCGGCTGGACGGCGGCGGCCTCCCGCCTCCTCCGCCTCTACCAGGCGGCGGTGCACCCGGCGGGAGAGGAGGCGGGCGGCAGGCGGAGGAGGACGAGGACGACGACGACTTGCCGCCGCCGCCGCCACGGGGCGGGGGGGGTGCGGGGAGGGAGGATGGGGAGGTGGAGGAGACTGCGGAGGAGCGGGAGGAGCGGCGCCGGCGTGACGAGATTCGCGACGAGAGGTGCGCTGCTGTTGCGGGGTGTGGTGGGGCGTGTGTGGCCGCGTTGTGGGGTGTGTGGTGGGAGGATGAGTGGCACGGGGTGTGCCCAGGGTGCGGGCGCCTGCCGCAGGGAGGGACAAGTTGTGGCACAGCGGCGTAGCGGCAAGTGGTGCAGCAGCGGGGCGGTGCCTGGTTCACATTATTTCGTGTTGGTGGCGTGCACGTATATGTGTGTGTGTGTGTGCGTGCATGCAGGCGGCGTGAGCGTGAGCGGGAGCGGCGGCTCGAGTCCCGTGACGCGCAGGCGGGGCCCAGCAAGAAGAGCAAGCTCACTCGCGACAGGGACCGTGACATCTCTGAAAAGGTGCGGTGGGCGTGGCAGGGCGTGTGCGTGTGTGGGCGGGTGGAATGTGGCAGGGCGTGTGGGTGAAGGATAGGGTGCCCTTTTTGCCGCACCGCAGCCCTGGCACAGCTAGACGACAGCGCAGCTGAGCGAGCAGCAGCTGAGCCGTGTGGCACGTGTTCGCAAGGGATGGCTTCACCAGATGTGAAGCACCACATTCCCCTGGTGCTTTCCATCTGCCCCATATGTGCGCGTGTTCCTCCGCCCTCATGCGCATGCGTGCACGCAGGTGGCGCTTGGCATGGCCAAGGTGAACGCGGGCGAGGTGGCGTACGACCAGCGTCTCTTCAACCAGGACCAGGGCATGGCCAGCGGCTTTGGCAACGACGACGGCTACAACCTGTATGAGGGGGCGCTGTTTGCGGACAGGAGCGCGGCGGGGGGGCTGCACCGGCCCAAGAACGCGCCGGCAGACGAGGACGACGTGCCGGACGCGGGGGCTGGGGCGGCGGGGGGCAAGGAGGGGGCCGTGCGCACAGAAAAGTTCAAGGTGGGTTTTGGGGGTGTGGGGCGTGTGGTCAGGGCGCGGAGGGCCACTGCGAGGAGAAGGGCCTGCCAGCGTGGTGCTGTTGGTGCGAGCGCGATTTGTTGTCCACATTGAAAGTTGTTGAAAGAGCCTTGCGAGTGCATGACGTGCCCTGCAGTCACAGCTCAGCGTGTGTGCACGCGTGTGTTGCGTCGTCACCTGCAGGCGGACCGTGGATTCAAGGGCACAGAGGCGACAGAGGGCGCGGGTGCGGCGGCACGCAGCGGGCCCGTGCAGTTTGAGCGGCAGCAGGACGAGGCTGATCCGTTTGGCCTGGACCAGTTCCTTACTGATGTCAAGAAGGTGAGCTCCTCGCGGTTGGTGCTCTGTGGGTGGGTGTGGGGCCGTGCTCTGTGGGTGCGGGGCCGCGCCGGGGGGGCAGTCCGCACAGACTGACTGGGCCACGGCGGGGGGAGGGCCTCCATTCACTTTGCACGCACAGGCAGCACCTTGGGCTGCAGTTGCAGTCAGGGTGGCGACTGTCCCCTGACGCGTGCCCCGCTGCTGCTGTTTGTGTGTGTGTTGCTGCAGGGCCGTGGCGGTGGCAACGCGTTGGACAACATCGGCGCCTCCGGCGGCATGCGCGCAGCGGGTGGGGGCAGCAGCCTGGATGACCAGATGGCGGGAGGCTCGGGCAGGCGCATGCAGTTCACCTCTGGGCGGCCTTGAAGCTTCCTTCACTAGATCCTGGTGGCGTCTGTCTCTCCATTGGAGACGCTGCATGCGCAGTTGTGACCAGTGGTAGTGGCGACCTGTGGTGGCCTGGTGGTGGACTTGAGCATTGGGATTGCTGCTGCAACGGGGCCAACGCCTGCTCTGCACTGGTGCATGTATGTGTACATTCGCTGGGTCCGCGTGCTTCCACTTGCTCACTTGCTTTCCGTGCCTGCCGTGCGCCCGTCAGTAAGCCGAAAACGCTTGCAAAAAGCTGCGGTGCCCGACGCGCAAGTCCCTGAAAAGGGAGAGGAATGAGAAGGGACATGAAGAATGGAAGCATAGCGTAGTATACAGTGCGGTGTGCAGGAGCAGCTGCACGGTCAGGCGTGCTGCGAGCCCGAAGACTGCTGCCCCGCAGACGGCGAGTTGCCCGGCGCCATGCCCCTCATCTGCTTGACCTGGTCCACCAGCGCCTTGAAGCTAAAGGGCTCTGACATTGCCAGGTCCGCCAGCACGCGCCGGTTGAGCTGGATGTTGGCGCTGGAGAGCCCCGAGATGAAGCCCGAGTAGATCAACTGCGCCCAACCATCAGGACACCAGCACACGAGAATATGGTGACGCGAGCACCATTGCCTGGTGGTGGTGCTTGCTGTGGGCTGTGGGCGTCTGCGATGGTGTGCGCCGCGGCGGTGGCTGCGCGCGTGCGTGAGCGCCGGCGGCCGCTCTCACCCCGTGTTCCCGCACTCCGGCGTTCACTCTCTGGATCCACAGCGCCCTGAAGTCGCGCTTCTTCTCCTTGCGGCCCCGGTAGGCGTGCTGCAGCGCCTTCTCCACCTGCATGCGGCTGATGCGCCAGACATTCTTGGCGCGCCCGCGGAAGCCCTTGGCGAGCTCGAAAACGCGAGACCTGTCGAGCCGCATCGCCGCGCACGCGTTGGTTTGTGGGCGCTGGTTGTGGAGACTGTGCAGACATGGGCAATCTCATCCTTGCGCGTCCATTGCAGCAGCCACAGGACAGGAGCCAGACAGATCACAGTGCTTGCGCTCTACATTGCCACCAGAGGCCTGCGCCAGCACGCCGCGCCCACCATGCGTCGGATTGTCCCGCATCGCGTACAACAGGATGATGCAGAGAGCACAAGAAGGCAGAGGCGGATGGAAGTCAACACCACCTTTCCACCTGCACGTGGAAAGGTGTAACGCCAAGGTGGCAGGCGGCCAAGCAGCGCGCCCCAATGCCAATCACGCCAAACAATCACGCGCCATCATCATGCGGCGGAGAGCACGCTACGTTACCGTTTCTATGATGCTAGCAGAAGCCAAAACTAAGAGTGGGAACAGCTGCTAGGGGCAGTACAGCGCGCGCACGCATTGGAGGATGTGGAAGGGCGACGATGATGATGCACCGCCGCACGGCAGCCATCCATTGTTCTGGTAGGACAACAACAACAAGAGGTGCGGTGCCATGGTGTATGCCACCAGGAGAACAAGGAATCGCGTCTTGATACCTGGTCAAGGCTCTGCAGTGCGCTAGAAAAGAAGAGCAACAAACCACCTCGCCGCAGAGGCTCCCACTATAACAGCGCCCGCATACCCCCACTTTGCTGCATACTGCACACCCACCACCACCACCACCACTTGGGTGGTGGCCGTTTGTTTGAAGTAGTGTCTAGACCAAGGTGTCCCCTGGGTGGTGCACCGGTTAAAGATGCTGTCAACGTGTCTAGGCCACAACGTACCGCTACCGCTACAGTTCCATTCGTCAAGCAAACATATGCCTGACATCAGAGTCAAGGTGCCCCATTTGGCGCCATCCCACCGACAGTACCTCCCTCAGCTATCGGAAACGTCTAGTTCCACCCGTCCAGCGTGTGCCTATCATCACCACTTCAGGCGCTGACGTCACTCAGTCGCTGCCGGCACTGCCAGCGCCCCCGCAGCCAAAGCGTCTAGTTCCACCCGTCCAGCGTGTGCCTATCGTCCCGATACAGGTGCTCCACAGACGTCAGCCCACCCGCAGCACCACCCGCCCCCGCCGCCGCCGCCGCCCCCGCCCTCGCATCCCCCCCCGCCGCCGCCCCCATCACTGCGTCATGCCCAAGCCACGCGTCCATCAACTCAGCCTCGGGCTCCAGCAGGGGCGCGCCGAGGCCAAGCCCTAGCCCGATGCTCATGGCGCCAGGGCTTAGCAGGGCCAGCGGGGAGATGCCCACGAGCTGGGCGCCGCATTGGTAGCCGGCGCCTGGGATGCGCAGAGGGCTCGCAGCTGCGTGTGGCGCAAAAAACCGGCAAGACGATGCGCACCACACAGGTCTTGGCGTACGCGTGTGAGGCAGGAATGGCTGATAGCTTGGCAGAGACCGGCTCTGTCCGCACCTGCAGCCTGCACACCTGAACCCATAGCAGCAAAAGTGCTGGCCACTTCGCCGCATGTGCAAAGCCGTCACCCACCCTCCCACCCACCCACCCACCAACCCACATCTGCTGTGCCAACCAGGCGGCAACAAAGGCTCTTCACCCGCTCGCCCACTCCCTCTAACTAGTACTGTTACTCTTGAATGAATAGTACTGTTACTCAATTGAAACGCTGCATGGCTCTCCCACTACTGTAAACAAGCATCTCTCTCGCCCGCACTCACCTACGAGGCTGAGCTCGGCCCCTAGGCCCGCCTGCGGCGTGACGCTGCCCATCCCGCTGCCCTGCAGGTGCGATGCCGGCGCCTGCGGGCTCCACGCCACGCCAAGGTAGTTGAGCTGAGGCCACAGGTACGCCGGCACCTGCGCGTGCTGGGGCCCCAGGCTGCCGGGCGAAGGAGCAGCCACGCGAGACACCGCCGCCATGCGCTGCGGGAGCGGCGTGCGCGCTGCGGCGCTGTCGCCGTCGCCGCCGTCACCGTCCGCACCGCCCTCCTCTCCCACAACCTCCGCCCTAGCTGCTGCTACAGCCCTTGCTGCGCCTGCGCCCGCCGCAGCAGTTGCTGCTGGTGCCTCGGCTGCCTTACCCGCCCCAGCCGCAGTCGTTGCTGCAGTTGCCACGGAGTCCACTGCCGTCCCTGCTGCCGCCTGGTCAGGGCTGAGTGCCGCCGCCGCCACCGCTGCCGCAGTCACCCCAGTCCCCGCCCCTGCACCACCATTTGGAGGAGGCGTGCTGTGCTCCCCAGCCCTGCTACCACCACCAAGCGACGCCGTGATTAGTGCGGGCGTGGAGGCTGCAGGGCGCGGGGGCGCGACTGCCTGCGTTGACGCCGACGCCTGCTGCCGCCTGCTGTCGTCGACGAACTGCAGCTGCAGCGGCAGGACGTGCTCGTCGGGGTGTGCCTGGGGCAGCTTGGAGGCGCTGCCTCGCGCGCCTTGGCTGCCTGCTGGGGGCTGCTGCGCTGGCAGGGCGGGGGATGGGAGGCCGCCGCGGGTGAGGCTGCTGGTGTTGGCGGCGGCACTGGCAGCATTGGTGTTGGCGTTGCCGGCGTTGGTGTTGTGTTGCACGAGGTAGACGTCTGCAGGGCCCGAGGGGCTATGCAGGAGCAGCCTGTGTGTGTACACAGCGTGAGGGTGGGCAGCAGCAGGGAAGATGTGTGTGAGCGAGCTGCTGTCTGCCAGCAGTGCTGGCGTCTTGTTGTGATCAGCGTTGCGAACCAAGCAGCAGGGCTGCCCGTGCCCCAGGTTACTTGTAGCACTGCTGCCGCACCACCCCGGCGCAGGGCCCTTGACCACGTGCTCCTCCACCCTTCCCACACCCACACACCACCCCCATCAGCACCACCACGCCCTCACCTGTAGCACTGCTGCCGCACCACCCCGGCGCAGGGCCCTTGACCACCTGCTCCTCCACCCTCAACCCTCCCCACACCCACCACCACCACCACCACCACGCCCTCACCTGTAGCGCTGCTGACGCACCACGTGCCCCCACCCCGGCGCAGGGCCCTTGACCACCTGCTCCTCCACCCGTGGCTCCGGCACCTCGAGGACTGTTGAGTGCGGCGCCTTGACCGCAAACAGCGTGTCGTGCGCGAACGAGGGCAGGCTGGTGATGTCATCGTCCGTCACATAGAGGTGCGGGCGGTGGGGGGACGAGGTGGCCAGGGCGTGCAGGGCACCTGACATGTGGCCGAGGTGCGCGTTGAGCTGCTGCTCTTGCTCCTGCGGAGATGCGACAGGCAGATGCTGTGCACGTGAGTGAAAGGCCGCGCTTATACCTGCTTGGATACAGCACCTAACGGGAACAGCACATGTCCCACCCATCCCACCGAGGATGTGGGTGCACCGCGCCTGATGTGGCAACACGTCACCCACCCCACCCCAACCAAGGCGCACACCGCACCTGCAGCGTGCAAACGTCGTGCCTCAGCGCCCCCACATCCAACTCCCTCACCCGGGTCGCGCCCGACGCGCCACTGTTGCACCCCCCACTAGCCCCAGCCGACGGCTGCTGCTGCTGCTGCTGCAACCTCGCATTCCCATCCTCCGCCCCCGCCGCAGCCTCCTCCTCCTCCTGCTCATCATCATCATCATCAGCAGCAGCAGCAGCAGCATCCCAGTCTCGTTGCGCCTGCTGGCTGCCCACCGCAGGCATCACGGCCACTCCTCCAGGCGACAACGCGGCGTCCGCGTGCAGCACCAGCGGGCCCCTCCGTTGCCGCCTCGCCCTCCCAGCCTCCCGCACCAGGAGCAGCCCGGCCTGCCGCTGCAGCTCACACCACAGCACGCCGCCTGCGTCCTGCCCCTCCAGTGCGCCGCCGGGACGCGCCGCCACGTGCAGCGGAGGGGGCGGGCGCGAGGTGAAGCGCAAAACATGCTCCTCTAGAGTGTACCCGCCAGCAGCCTCCCTGCCAGCCCGGCTTCGTCTCCGGGTGGTGGGCGCAGGCACTGCGCTTGCGCATGCTGTCAGCTGCGAGTAGTGCTGCATCGGGCCACCTGAAGCACGTCTTGCTGCTGCTGCTGCTGCTGCTGCTGCTGCTGCTATTAACGATGATGGTGAGGATGTGGCGAAGGCCGGCCCCGGACCTGCTGAAGGCCAGGAAGGTGGCGGAGAGGGTGGTGGCGGAGCTGCTGCTGTGGCTATCATCGGCAACACACCACCGGGGAGGTCATGTGGGTCTGTTGGTGCGGCCATCCCTTGCGCGAGCAATGCCAACAAGTTGCTGCTGCTGCTGCTGCTTCCCTTGCTGCTATCGGGGATGCTGCTGCCGTGGGCGGGCTGAGCAGGGGCTGAGGAGGGGACGGACGGCAGGGAGAGGAGGAGGTGCACGGCCTTGACGAGGGTAGCTAGGGTTTGCGCGTCTGCCAGCTCCAGCTTCCTACCGCCTTCCCTGAGCGTTTCGCCAAGCAGGGCGGTGAGCAGTGGGGGTGGCAGGTGGCAGCGGCAGCGGGCGGCAGCGGCCAGCAAGCGTGCCACGTCCGATGCGCTGAGTAGGCGCATGGCGGCGGCGTCTTGGGATAGGGTTTGGCCACACGCATGGAGGAGGGCTTGCAGCTCCCATGGGGTGTTGGCGAGCGAGAGCGGGAGGGCGCCTAGTGCGGGTGCTGATGCGGACGTGGCGAGTGAGAGCGGCAGCATGAGCGACGCGCCTTGCGGCGACATTGTGCCATCTTCTTGTGTTGGCCGCTGCTGCTGCTGCTGCCGCCGCTGCTGCTGCTGCCGTGGGTGATTGGGTGGAGGAGGTGGGTGCAGTGTGAGCACCAGAGTGTCGGGCAACAGCAGAGAGGTCGGGTACGCTAGGTGCGCCGCGGTCTGCAGCACGGCGGCCGCGTGCATGGGCCTCCAGATCTGCACATGACACGTTTGCAAGCGCGTACACACATGTGAAACACGCTCCCTTGCGTTTGCGCTCAGGTTCCCGCCTGCAGACGCCATGCGCAGATTGAAAGCGTAAAGAGCCGTACCTGTGGCTTGCATGAGAAGGCCTCCCAGAGCCTCTGCAGCCCAGCCAGCGAGTGGGCGCCTCGCAGGCGCTGCAGCAGGCGCCGCCACGACGTGTTGGGCCTGCCGTCCGGCATCTGGTCACGCTGCACGCGCTTGAAGATGTTGCGCTCCACTTTGACGCGCCGCTGCCGTGCCGGAGGCTTGCCCTTGTGCTTCTGCTGCGGTGGGGGCACGTCTGCGCGTCCCCGCTCGGTGCCATGGCCGCCGCCCCATGCTGTGGGAGCGCCAGGTTGTTCGGCTGGGGGAGCAACAGGACTGGCTCTGCCTGGCCAAGCGCTGGCCACTGCACGCGATGGTGTGATTGCGATTCGGCTTGCTGCTGAGGGGCGAAGGCCTGGGAAGGAGCAGGGCCGCAATCGCATCGCCGATGCGTCCGGCCGTGCATAGCTCGCGCTGCCAGACACCGTGCTGTGACCTGTTCGACTCTGTGTGCGGCTCGCTCCTCCCGCTTCCCACCAACCCTTAGGGAAATCACCCAAACCTGGGGCAATTGGTCAACACCAAGCTGCTCAGGACGTTCAAGCGGTGGCTGGACACCTGTGCACGTTCTCTGCCCGGCCACTGGGCCCTTGCCTCCACAGACGTGGCGTGCCTCCGCATCTTGCCAGTGGAACGGAGATCTTCACCTTGAACCTCTAGCCAGGTGGTTTGTATGTGCATAGTCCGGCGTGCTTCAAGTTGTGGCAGGTCATTCCCTCCATTAGCGGTCGCCCGCGGGGGGAGAGCACATCACATTTTCCACAAACATTGTGGCATGTGCACCACGCGGCAGGCAGGTGCAGCAAGGGCGAAAGGCTGCTGCATAGGTGGTGCGCGGGCAGGTGCAATCCATGCACAGCCTGTCCCTGTCGCTCCCGGCTGCAGTGCTGGGGCGTCTGTTGATCACTGCCCGCGTCCGGGGCTTTTTGCTGTGCCCGCAGTTCCGACCCGAATCACAGAGAATCGCAGATGCCGAAATGGCTGAGTGGCTGCAAGGCAACAGTGCAGTCTGCACAAAAACATGCCATGTGCCAAGTGCGTCACATCATGCCTCACGTCCAAGCACCAGTCCAACCACCTCCACCATCATGACCACTAAGACCGCCACCACCCACCCGCCTCCTCCGCCGAAACTAACGTTGGTAAAAGCTTGCGAGGATTCCACTCCCAGCAAACACTGATGCTGTCGCCTGTCTGCAGCAGAGGGCCCTCACACACACGGCCTCGCGCGCACGCAGAGCAGGTGCCAGCAGCGGAGGCACATTGATAGCAAGAAGGGAAAAGCAAATCAGAGCAAGCAAAGCAGGAGGGCAGGGCTGCAGGTGCTAGAGGTGGCCTCTCTGCCGATTGAGAACGAGCCTGAAAGTCAAGCCAGCCAGGTGAGCGTGTTGATGACCGCCGGCTTGCACAAGTGCGTAATCACTGGCATGCAGGAAGGGAGGCGCAGCAGGGCAGGGCCCCACAAGAACGAGGAACAACAAAAGGGGGCGCACAGCAATGCGCCCACGAGCGCATGATAGCGAGTACACGGTTGCAAAGCCTGGCGAAGCGAGGGAGATACAGCAAAGAGAGGACAAAGGGACGACAGGACAAAGCGGCACAGTGTGCCGAGCACATGCGCGTACGTGGGTGTGGGGACCATCAACCACTCTCACTCACCCTCCTGCTCACATGCGCGTGCGACCCATATCAGACTATGTTCACACTCATCATTGGTCAGGCGTGCGGCCCGGCAATTTGATTGTGCACTGTGTGCTGCTACATTCTCTATACCTTGGCGTATGATCACGTCCCTGTGCAAAGAGCTTCCCTTCCGCGTCCGTGTTCCTATACACAAACAAACACCCACACCGGCTGGCAAATTCGATACCCGTCGCCACCACGCGGGTAGACCCTAACCCAAACCTCAGCTGCGCATGCAGCCGCAGCGCACCCACAAGGTGCTTACAACTCAGGAAGCCGCTTGGGCAGAGGCCTACCAGCAGGCGAAGGAAGCCCGACCCACGCCGACAGGTGCGCAAACGGGCTGGACATCAAAGGGTCGCCACCCTCTCCCTCCTCCGCCTCCTCCTCCACCCCCAACTGCTCCTGCACGACATCCGCGGTGGCCGCAACCGCCCTCGCTGCCGCCGCCTCCCTCCTCCCCCCACGCCCCCCACCGCCCCGCCCGCCGCTATCCGAAGCAGCAGCAGGATCACCCGCACCTCCACCCCCACCCCTCACGCTGGCGCCGCTGCCAGTCACAGCCACGCTACTCGCGCCACCGCTCCCCGCCAGCCGCCGCTCAATCGCCCGCCACACGTCCTCCTCGTCCCCGGCCGCCCCGCCCGACGCCTGACCAAACAGCGCCCTCCCCGCGCCAGATGGCAGAAACGTGAGCGACGCTGCGGACGCCGTCCCATTCCCCCCTGGCGTCCCACCACCACCACCGCCGCCAGCAAATGCCCCGCCCATGGCCGCAGCCGTGGCAGCCGTGGAGGAGGATCCAGCCGACCCTCTCCCCGTCAGGCTGCCGCTCCGCAGCCACCCAGCTGGCACCAGCAGCGGCCCACGCTGGCTGCTCCCACCAGAGTCGCTGCGCGGCACGCTCATACCGGTGGTGCTGCTGCGCGCCTGCCCGACATCCGACTCGCTGATCGCCGGTAGGAACTGCATCGTGGCGCTGGCCAGCAGAGCACCACCGCTGCCTCCTCCTCCAAGGTACACGTGCTGCGGCTGCTGCGGCGGCTGCTGCTGTGGTCGGGGTGGGGAGGGCTCGTACTGCTGCTGCTGGGCGTAGGAGGCGAGCGAGGGGCCAGAGTCGTGGAGCTGCGGTGCCGCTGCAGCGCTGACTTTGCTCTGCCGACTGAAGCTCGGAGCCGCAAACTCCTGTGCTGGTGGCGGCTGCTGCTGTTGCTTCAGGCTGGCGTTGGTTGCGGCCCCGTGCACGCCGGTTGGAAGCATGGGAGCGGGTGCACCTTGGGAAGGGTGGAGCAGCGCTGAGGGCGGTGGCGTGCCGTTGCCGTAGGCGCCGTCGTGCAGGGTGGCCCCGCTGCCGCCGCCGTCAGCCCAGGCGAGCAGCTGTGCCGCTAGGGATGACATGGCACCCCCTGGGCCCTCTTCAGGGTTCCAGGCCGCATGGGGCAGCCCTGCCCCAGCCCTATCAGGATGCTGCTGCTCCTGGTGCTGCTGCATCCCGCCCCACATGGCCATCTCCGCCGTGGCGAATGCAAGCGCAGCTGCCGGCTCGATTCCCCGGCCGTGCCCACCCTGGCCCGCCCGCTGCGGCGCCGCCCGGGCGTTGCCGCCGCCATTCGCAGTGGTGGCGAGGCGACTGCCACCGCCCTCGTTGCCATAGCCGCCCCTCGTCCCTCGGCCAGACGATGGCGAACCGTTGCCGAGTGGGCTGCCGGCGTTCCGCCTTCCGGGACTGGACCCAAGCGCAGCAGCCAGACCCGCACCACCTCCGCTAGCATAGCCACCGGCACTGCGAGGCGCCCTCTGAGGCGACGCGCTCTGCCTCGCAAAGCCGGCTCCGCCGCCGTAAAACGCCGACGACCCGGGACCCGCGCTCGCACCACCTCCACCTCCGTGGTGCGTCCCGCCAGGCGTGCCCGGCTGCGACCAGCTCTCCGCATTCCCCGTGCGACTGGCGAAGATCGTGCTGATCGCTGCCGTGAGCCAGGCCGTAGCCGCCGGCGTGATGCTGGTCGTGAGCGCCAGCGTCGGCATCGCCGGCGCCACGAACGCCGCCTCGTGGTCGCGGATGCTCGACGTGCGCGACATCATCGACAGCCCGCCGACGTCCGTGTGGCCCGCGCTGCTCTGCCTGTAGGACGCCACGCTCACCCTCGGAGGCAGGGCCATGCTGCTGAGCCCCAAGGGCCTGCCTGAGGACGCAGCATCGCCCATGCCACCACCACCACCACTAGAACGCAGCTCCCGGTCGACGGCGTATACGGCAGCGGCCGCCGCCGCGTGGATGCGCGTGGCGCGCTTGTGGAGCGAACGGGCCGCGTTGACCGCGTCCTTGCGATCCGGCCGCCGCGGGTGGTGCCCGTGCTGCCCGTGCTGCGCATGCTGCCCGGCGTTGCTGCCAGCGGCAGTGAGGGCGGAGGATCCAGCGCTGCTGTTGCCGAGGGCGGTGCTGCCGGTGCTGCCAGTGCGGCCGCTGCTGCCGCCAGGGCCCAGCTGCGGCGCCTGCGCCCTCTCCCTCTGCCCCAGCTGCTGCTGCTGCCCAGGAAGCACGCTGGCGAAGCTGTCTGCCACAACCACACCGCTACCCTGACGGCCCCCAGGCGAGTCGTAATGAGCAGACGGGACGTGCGGCTCTGCCTTGGCCTGCCCTTTCCGCCCTGATGCAGACGATGGCGGCGCCACCACCCCCTCTCCATCCACAGCGCCACCCTGAGGCAAGGCCACCATGGCCTGGGAGGCCCGAGCTGCCTGGTTGCCGCCACCGCCACCGCCGCTGCTGGTGCCGTTGGAAGCGGCAGACGGCTTGCCACGCGGGTTGTTGCTGCCAAAGCCGCCGCCGTCGCCCACTGCCGGTGGCGCTGCCGCTCGGGCGTTACGGGCGATTGCGGTGCCGGTGGCGATGGTGAGGGCGGGCTTGGGGCCTGGCACTGCGCGGTGCAAGTCGTCCACCTCCTCCACCACCTCCTCCTCCTCCTCCTCTTCCAGGGCCTGCAGTTCCGCGTCCAGGTCGAAGTTGGGAGGTGCGGTGGAGGTGCGGGCAAAGGTGCGGTCACCGGGCGACGTCCCCGCCACACCACCGTCCCTGTCAGGAGCCTCCTCCGCATCCTCCACATCGGCAGCAGCTGCAGGCAGGCTGCCGCGGAGAGGCGGTGACTTCTCGAGGCCGACCTGCGCGGCGCCGCTTCCTGTGCGCTGCTGCCGCTGCTGCTGCTGCTGCTGCGAGGAGGGTGAGGAGGTGGGGACGGCACTGGCACTGCGGGTGGCGGGCACAGCGGCTGCAGCAGCGACGACGACGGCGGCGTTGCCGCTGCTGCCGGCCAGGCGGGTGGTGGATGGGGCGCCGGCACGGGAGGTGCCGCTGTTGCCCTTCTGTATGGGTGCACCGCAGGCATGGTGTGGGCGCACATGATGAGTCAGTGAAGGTTTCGTGTGGCTCGCTGTCACAGAGCCAACATGTGTTCATGCAGTCGCAATGTGAAAGCACATACATGATGTGTATGCACGCTGCCCTGGCTTTCCCATGCCCCCCTCACACTCACCCTGACAGCGCCCTCACTCATCAGTGACCCAGCAGAGTCCCCAACCGCCGCCGCCTGTCGCCTGCTCCCTCCGCCGCTGTTGCCGCCGCCGCCGCTGCCTGACGTGGCCATGGGCCCGGCCGCAGCGACCGCGGCAGCGATGGCGGAGGCGGAGGCAGGGGCCGAGGGGCCGGCGGACGAGAGCGGGAGGGAGGAGGCGGAGCGTCGGGCGCGCACGCGCTCGCGCACGGCCAGGCTGTGCTGCCAGTGCATGAGGGCGCTCAGGCGGGACGCCACCTCGCTGAATGCCGGCCTGTGCACGTGTACGCAAGGGTGAGCGCATCAGATTGAGCAAGCAGAAAGTGCTCCTGAGTAGTACCTAGCACTGCTCACTTGTGAGGTAAAGTCTCCCAATGTGGTCCCACGACTGCACGCTTGCCCAGGAGGCGCCGCGGCGAGAAATCACATCTCCGACGCGGCGCCAAAACGAGTGCGAGCACCGGCTCTCACCTCTGGCTGGCGTCCTGCGCCCAGCACTCCTGCATGAGGGCCCTGTACGGCGAGGTGTTGACGTGCTTGCTGATGGGCAGCTCGTCGTCGGTGGGGATCTCTGGCCGGAACCCGTCACGCACGTGGTTGAACGTCACCTGCACGAGTCATTGCCACCCGAGAACACCACCCGAGAACGCCCATCTTAAGAGCACATGAGGTCTGCCAGGCAGCGAGGAGGTGGCTGAGCTTATCAAGCCGGACTCACACACAGGCGTTCAGGCAGCAAGCAAGCAGGTGCCGGTTACAGGCCTGCAGGGAGTTTCCAAGGCTGCAGTTCCAAGGCTGCACCCTCACCTGCACGCTGAAGTAGCCCGTGTAGGGCACCTGCCACGTCAGCACCTCCCACATGATGATGGCAAAGCTGAAGACGTCCGACGCCTTGCTGCTCTTGCCTGCGCGACCAGCGTGCACATGCGCGCGTTTAACCAGGCCTCAGCAAACCACGGCGCACGCGCATGTGCAGGCGGGTGCCACCGAGTGTCACTGGCGTGTTCACCAGGTAAAAGAGGCAATGCAGTGCTTGTGCTTCAGGTGATGCCTTCGGCGGAACGCCATGCACAGTACCAGGTGCATGGGTTTCTTTTCTTTTCGTTGCATGTTGCCGTCAGCCGGGCATGGCGCCTTGGCATAGCAGGCAGGTCACTGCGAAAAGACGTGAGACACAAGCGTGCACAGTACGAGGTGCATGGGTGCACGCACCTGTGCGCAGCACCTCTGGCGCCAGCCAGCGTGGGTTGGTGGTCTTGCTGTTGACCTTGTCCTCGCTGTCGCCTGCACAAGACCAGGACATTAACACGTGTGGGCAGCACAGCCACAGTCAGCTATCCATCCCACTGCAAGCGGTCCCTCTCTCTCAGCCCTGGCTCTGTACATGCACGCAGGCAAGCGTGCCTGTTTGGCATCTCATGCACGCTGCGCCTTTTCAGGCCCCTGTCAACAGGTAAGGCGGCCTGCCAGGTTCTTCTGCAAAAAACAGAAACAGGGCAAGGGTTAGGGTTAGGGTTAGGGCCCACTCACCCAGGATACGTGCAAAGCCAAAGTCGCCAATCTTTACGTGGCCGTCCGACGCCACAAAGATGTTTGGCGTGCGCAGGTCCCCGTGGACGTAGCTGCGCGAGTGGAGGTACGCCATGCCTGCCGCAATGTCGTGCAGCATCTGGAGCCGCCTGCGGTACCATGGACGAGAGGGGACCAAAGGAGCACGGGCGTGAAGAGGGCGCGGTGGGACTGGGAGGACACCGTTCTGGAAGCCCAGGGTTAAATTCATTCCGGAAGTGCAGGAAAGGAGCGGTTGCACGTTGGCGTTCGACTGACACGTGAGAGCAAGTGGCCTGGCAATTGTGAGGCGAGTTATTCCTGTGCTCGTAGCCCTGGGAGCTACGAGTTGTGTGTGTCAGGTGCCGCACCTGGGCCAGGAGAGGGAGCGGCTCACGCGGGGATCCCCATCCCTCGCAAGCCCTAGCATGGAGAAGAGTGAGCCCAGGGGGTAGTACTCGGTCACGATGCGGGGAGGCTCCATGCACACACCTGTCACACACGGCGTGGCACGGCACAGCATGCCAAAGGCGGTGTGATGTGTCTGCTGGCCGTGCTTGAGCGCAACACCTGCTGGCCTGGCCGTGCACGCACGCGGCAGCTTCAAGTGCAGCATCGCGAGGTGCGTGGGCCGTCCCAATATGCAAGCAGCCACCATGCAAGCAGCGTGTGGCCCTCACCGATGAAGCGCACGATGTTGGGGTGCTGGCTCACGTCAACCAGTGTCTGCACCTCCTTGACCAGAGCGTCAATCACGCCTGCACACACCACGGCAAGTGGAAGCGAAAGGGCCGTGCCACTCATGGTGATGTGGTAATGGCGTTCTGACACGCCCTGCACGCAACAGCTAGCAGGTTCCTGTCGCAAACGGTGCTGCCAAGTACCAGCGCTGGCAGCTGCCAGGCCCCTGGCAGGTTCTGGTCCTGGGGCTGGCACTGGGGCACGGCAGGCAAGCAGGGAGGCTCACCTGAGTCATCGCCGCGCTGCATGTCACGCGCCAGACTGGCCAGCCGGGAGAAGGAGCTGCTCTTGGGGTGCATCTGCGCGCACGTCCATCACGATCACCAAGCACATCATCGCGGTTTGTGCACGCCTGTGTCTCACGTCTTTGACATTGACCTGCCTGCTACGCCAAGCAGCCATGCCCGGCTGACACACAGCAACATGCAA
>QAXK01002336.1:0-11570 GCA_004335735.1 Chlorella sp. KRBP | reverse complement strand
CTGCACCGCCTGCAGTGACTGTGTAGCTGCGAGCCTTTGCGTCATACGCTGCCTTCAGCTGCTGGACAACCAGGGTGCTGGGTCCACTACTGCTGGCTGCAGGCTCCAGCTGCTTTGTCACTGATGCCACGGGCCCACCAACCTTCCAGTTCCACCCGACCTCCCACTGCAGTTGTGCTGCTAGACCCATAGCCTTGGTTGGCGCTGCAGCAGGCCCTGTGCTGGACTCGATTCCCATCTGTTGACCTGCTCGCAGGGCGCTTGAGGTGTGCCCCGCCTGTGCAGGGAAGTAGGCGCCTGGGTGGCCTGATGTGTGACGGCCTGGCTTGCCCTGCTGTGATCTCCGTTTTGCCCTGAGCTGCCTGGACGCTGGTCGAGGGCTTGCGGGCCTTTTGGTGCCTGCGGCTTTCACGACAGGATGTGACCTGGGGACTGAGCCTGGCCTGCTGCGGATAGGCAGGACTGGCTGCTGTGACTCAGTCTGATGATCTGCTGGGTGCCCTGTGCCCTGTTGGCAGCCTGTGCCGCTGCTGCTGACACCCACTGGACGAAGACTGTAGCTGTTGTCAATGCTGGATGCCGTCTCGTGGGGCGGGGCAGTGGGCCCCTGCTTGCTCGACGTGATCCGCTCGTGCATTCCAACACCTGGAGCAGATGCACTGCTGCTGACTGAGCTGCTGGTCACACTACAGGGCCCTGTGTGGCTGCAGTCCTGGGTACCGGCCAACTTGCTGCTGTCACCTGGGGTCATACTGCTGGGGTTGCTCCAGGGCCTTGAGGGTTTGATCAGGAGTGACGCTGAATGGATGCCTTGGGGAGTGCCTGCTAGCCGCAGCATGCGGGTACTGCTCCTTCGTGTACGGAACATGGACAAAGAGGCAGGGTTCAGCCCCAAGGCCACTGTAGTGCGTGTTGAGCCTCATGCAGCTGTCCGACATGCTAGCCATGTGCACGTTTTGGCAAGTCACTAGCGGCTAGTACAACACTGGTTCAAAGTGGGGGGTCAAACATGGGTACATCACTGCAGCCCTCCGCAAAACCATGGGACAAGCTCATCAATCATCAGGACTGTCGTTCACCTGCAAAGCGCGACCTGTGCGTCAAAGTTCACCCTGGTGCTATGTTTGTTGCTGAGCTTGACTGCCAGGCGAGCAGGCTGCTGCTCCTTTCGCACATGCCAGGCAAGCTCGGCTGAGCACAGCCTGGTGTTGGGGTCCACAAGGGTCTTACAGCTGAGCTTGGTAGCAGCATGTCGTATGCTTCGCCTCCAACTGCGACCAGCACTGCTGCTGCTGCTGCTGGACATTTGCAGGCTGGGGTTGCTTGCTGGGCTGGCCAAGTGGGAGGGGTCTGCTTGGACAAACCTCTGCATGGGGTGGGATTCAGTCTGCACATCCCCTGAGGGCGAGATTGTTGACAGACCTGGGAGGCACCTCAAGCTGCTTGCAGCGGAGGCTGCGCTCTCCTGACTCGTCTGCTGCTGCTGGCTGCTGTTGTGGGGCAACTGCTGACTGGATGCATGACCCACAGCTTGCTTGGGTGGGCTGCTGCAGGCTGTGGATGGGGTATTCCACAAACTCTGAACCCAACTCAGTACATCTGACATGGACTAGGTGGGCCTGTGTCGTCTGCTGTGGTCAAAATGTCAGCTTGCACCTGCTTGATGTTGCTGTACTGTTGATAGGTGCTGCAATTCCTTGTTACTGCTCATCAGCTAAATTCACCCAAATCAGAACCACATTTATCGCGATGTCAATTCATAACTGCGGCAGTTGATACGTTGGGCTTGGCACAGGGCGATCGGCGCTTGCTTATCATGATCTCAGCTGTCGCCACGTGTACTGCCATGCGCGGGGACCTCCTGCGTTTGCTAAGGTCTGATGTTTGCGGTTATGAGGCTTGTTGTTTCTTTAAACAGCCGCTGGCTTGCTTTGATGACATGCGAAGCAAATCATCCCATGAACATGTCTGGGTTTCAGGGCTGCCATGGACGCACATGTGCAAGTGCACAAAAACTGCAACTCCACAGTCCTCGAAGCATATTGAAATTACAAGAAAGCCGGTCACTGGGAGACAATGGCCCAACCTGCACGCCGCCTGCCTGCAACTCCTGGGCAACCCCTGCCGCCCCTGGCTGGTGCTGCTGTGTGATGTACGGCATGCTGCCACGTGCTACTTTGCCGCAGCTGCTGCCTTCTCAGCCGCCCATTTCCTGCAGTCTGCCTTGTGTTCCTTCCATGCTGCCTTCTGGCATGGGGCGCTGCAGTACCAGGCTGTCTTGCAGCCGTTGCACCGCTTCAGGCTCACGTCAGGTCCCGCCTTGGCGCCACACCCCCAGCACTCATCCCGCGCAGCCCCTGCTGGCACCCCTCGCTGCTTCTGTTGGCCAGACGCGCTGGGCTGGCTGTTGCTGCTGCTGCTGCTGCTAGCCCCAGCGGCGCCTGCTGTACTGGCTGCTGTACTGCCCTTTGCCGCTGCTGCTGTGCTGCTGGAGGCTTTTGCTTGTGGAGGCTGCTTGGCTGCTGCTGGGCCCTTCTTGTTGCGCTCAACTGCCCGGAGGACCTGCCTCTGCAACCGTTTGAAGGGTGACTGGGCACTCTGCCGCCCCTCACACATGGCTGCAGATGAGTTTGAGTGGCAGAAGAGGCACACGAGGCGCGCGTGCGCCAACTCTCACAAACACGGCACAGCAAGCACGTGCCATTGGTACAACATGCAGCGGGCTACCCGCTCAGTGAACAGGCTCAGCCCTCTGTGTGTGCCATTGTCAAATGCACAGCGTCTCAACATCATCATCAACTCTGGTATGCATCAAGCGCAAGGCCACGTGCAAAGCTGTGTGGGGCACGGGCAGCTCACTACCTTATGGTTGCAAACGTACCTTCCATCTGTTCCAACAATGGTTTGGACAGCTTACGCAGCCCCGCCTCCTCCACTACCACATCTGCAAACTTGAAGAAGTCCGCATAGGGGCTGTGCGGGATGCCATTGTCACACCGCATGCACTTCGGGCCGCCCTGCAAGCACAAACATGCAAGCACATGCGCATGCATGCATGCATACACAACCAAACCCTAGGTCAGCAAGGGCGTGAGAGACTGGCCAATTCAGTGCTGCATGCTCGTTGGCACATCCTGCGAGGATATGTCATGCTGTGCCCTGCTGTGTTTCGCTTGTTCTTCCTGCATCATGAAGTGCCAGGCTATGCTGCACCCCTGGCTCATGGTGGATGATGTGATAAGTGCCAGGAAGAAGGAGCACCAGCAGCAGAGGAGCTGCCATGCTATGCTGTGACCTGCTGTTATCTGCTGTGCTGGGCTACATCATGCTACATCGCGCTCTGCCACACAACCCTGACCCACTGCCAAGCAGAGGAGTTGCAATGCTATGCTGTGTCGTGCTGGGTCATGCTGCAACCTGCTGGCCTGCTGCGATCATCTGTGCTGGCCTCCTGTGTTGGCCTGCTGCCCTCAGTGACTCACCGCCAGGCAGAAGAGGCAGCTGGAGGCAAACAGGTCCCCGATGAGTGCCTCAGGCACCGTCAACCTCCTGGTGATGGAGTCCATGCCCTCACGCTGGCAGTACCTCATCTCACCTGCAGGGCGCATGTCACATGCAGCATGTGTCCTGGTGTTGATGAGGGCTTTGGGTCATGTTTGCTGTGTGCACTCCACTGTATTGTGCATATCACTGATGTAGGGTCTTGACACACTTGCTGATACAAAGTTGGGTTGGCACAGCAGCCCCAGAGAAACTCTACACATGTAACAGGGACGTGCCCTATGCATGCTGAGCAGGGCTCTGGCTCACCTGCATTCGCTGTCCTGAGGTGTGGCATCTTCTGCAGCACAGCCTGCATCTCGCGCCAGTTGCCCTGCGTACATGAAACCCGCAAGGTGGTGCAGCAGAGACACGTCTCAGTCTTTGCATGGCCAACAGGACACATGTTGCATAGTGAAGATACAGTCCCCTTTCGGGGTGCGCTACAACGTCATGACACTATTGCTGGTGATGTTTTGGTGATATCTTGTGGCCCACCTGGTTTGCTGTCATGGCAATGGCAGACAGGCCCTGCACGTTGGCACGGAACGGGTCTGCGCCTGCCTCCAGCAGCATTGTGACAGCCTGTGGGCCGTAACCCTGCACACACAGCACAAGGCAGAGCACATTGGTCCTTGAGCTACCAGCAGAGCAGTGCACTGAGCTCGAGAACTGCGTGGTGGTGGTGCCTTGTGCTGCCGCCCGCCGCCGCTGCTGCCGCAGTTATTGCTGCTGCTGTGCTGCTGCTGTGCACTGCCAATGCCATTGTTGCTGCGCCATGATGCCACCTGCAGCTGCACAGAGCAGGGCTGATGCCGTTTGCAGCGCAGCTGCAGAGGAAGTGATGTTGGGCCCTCGCACACACCTGGTAGCAAGCCATCTGCAGGGGTGAGTCTTCAGGGCCATTTGGGTGGGCCACATCCACAGGACAGCCGGCATCCAGCAGCCACTTCAACACCTGCAGGGCAGCACGAGAAACCAGGGCGACAATGTGTGACACTGCGTGGTTTGACGCCTCAAGGAGTGGGTTTTGACAGCCAGGGTTCAGGGTCCAAGGATGGCCTCACACTGAACCTGAATAAAGGGCTGCACTCATCCTCCACATCCACAGCATTATTGCGCCCCTCCTGCTCAGGAGGCAGCTGGCAATATCAGCAGGCCCGTCCCCCCATACTTCACATGTCAACTCGAGACACAACTGTTGCTGAGGACTGAACACGTCAACAACCATCGAGTCTATATGCAGGCTGGCCCCACCTTGAGCTCTTGTTGGCTGAACTCCTTGCCGTCAGGGTACTGCATCAGGAGGTACAGCAGAGACTTCACATGGCCCTTAAGACTGCACACGGGCACACACGCACACACTCACCCAGTGTCATACAGCAGCACGCAAAACCCAAGCACTTCAGGTCAAATGATTGATGTGTATTCAGAGGCACCGCGGGATGCACCAGGCTGCACGTTTGTAGCAGTATGAGTTACTTTCCCAGGAACATGTAGCAGTACGAGTTACTTACCCCAGATCCCTCTCGAGTGTATGTGTGTGGAAACCGCCTGGCGCCTGCATGTACTTCTGAATGTCATTGATGTCCACCTCCAGCAGCGTTTGCCTCAGATCTGCCAGCAGGGACCTAACCTGTGTTCAAAAATACCGTGACGGAACAACGCAAGGGCCACATACAGTGTACACACAGTGAGACTCAAGAGATGCTGTGCTTTGCTGGCTGCCTGTGGGTGCGTACGCATGCTTTGGTGCGCAGCCTGTACATGATTCACTGGTGCTATGGAGCAATGCTTCACCATAATCAATAGACCTGAGCAGTCAAGCCCAGCAGCCGTCGCTGGCGCACAAGCCACGCAGGATGATCATGGCATGTATTTTGCAGTCACACTGATGGTTGCCTTTCCTTCACACATTCATCACATTATCACAGCCTGGCTGTGGCTTCACCAGGGCAAAAGTGTGACATTACCTCTAGGGTGTTCCGGTAGCGCCTGAGCCGCTCCATCACAGACGGCTTGCTTCGCCATTGAGCCCTGCAGGGCAGACACACAGGCACTCCTGCTGACTAAGCTATGTGGCATCCACACACTCAATCCTACAATCAGGACCCTGCCAAACAGAACACTGGTGATCGCATGTGACCTGCATTTCTGCATAGTGCTTCCAAGGTCGCTCTCAAGCAGCACCAGACCAGCACACACCAACACACCGCACACCAACCCACCCAGTTGTGAACACAAAGCAGCCAGCCGACTCGATCTTCTGCGCCCCCCTGATGCTTGTCTGGATGGCAGTGGGTGCGGCCATGTCCCCCAGCAGCATGTCCACTGCCTGCCAGTAAACGTGGCACATGAAAAACAGGGGCCGGGCTGCAAACAGAAGTAGGGCGGGTGGCAGGGATGAGCACATCCTCCCATTAAAGGCAGCAGGGTTGGTGTGGAAGGCACCAGAGTAGGACACACATTGTAGGCCACGTTCTGAAAACAAGTTATCTTCTCCTGAACATGGGCGGTGGAATGACCCCAAGCACACCCTGACAGCCACCCGGGTCAACCTGGTCACAGCATCTGTTCAACAGCAGCGGCCATGGTAACTAGCTCCTGGAAGCAGTCAAGAGTCCTTGGGGGTTCAAACAAACAAAACGCATCCGCGGCTCCCTGGCATGAGCTACTGTAGCACAACCAGTCAGCCGAGCTCACCTTTGACACCGTTGTAGTGGTCCTCAAAGTAAGTGTAGCTGAAGGTCATCACGTCCAAGCCATCAGCCGCCCAGTTGTCCTCAGGCGTCACACGTGCATTCTCAGCACGCACCGACACACCCTTGGCTGCAGGGCAGAGCAGGACAGGACAGGGGGACAACATTGTGGCAGAGGCTAATCTGGATCTGCGAAATTGATTCTGTGAGGGGCAACAACACAGCAACATGCCCAAGGCAAGAAAGTCATCTGCCAGGCAGACCGTATCAAACTGCCGACAACCCAAAGAGGGGCATGTCCACTCATTTGGTGTTTGCCGAGGTGCGCGGCAACCTTTCTCGTCAAGGTCAGTTTCACGTCGTGGCTACACGCTTTGGCTATCAACAAATCAGCGTAAAAGAGTGACCCGCAGTCACACCAATAGCCTACCTTCAGTGACCTGGAGGTACGCCAGCACGTATGCTCCCGCCCAGTACACGCTGCTGCTGATGTAGGTGAAGTAATCCTTGGTGTTCCTGTAGCTCTTCATGTAATCCAGCACAGCCTGAGGGACAGCAGGAGGCAGCAGCCACATGGCGTATGTCAGCAAATTCGTTCTCTCCCGCATGCGCAAGCACACACAACATGAGGCAGCCCGCACATGTATGCCAAAAATGCCGTTTAGTGTGCACACGCAGACGTAACAACAGCTGGAAGGGCACCAGCCAGCTCACCTTAGATCCCTTAGCTCCCAGCACCACAAAGGGGTAGAGGGCCATCACGTTGACATAGCTGCTCCAGCTGTACCAGTTGCCATCGGCGTTCAGCAGCTGTTCGTATGCAGCAAAGGACTCCTCATACCTGCATGCAGGGGCGCATACATCGCCATGTTTGCTGGGCATGTTGAGGGACATCAAGGTTGTTTTGGGGACGCAAAATCTCTTGCGCAGCAAACAAGCCAGGCCAGGTTCATTAGTGTTCAGGTTGTCTGCCAGGACAGCTTTCCCTGGGCCAGCTCGGCCAGCACGTACAGCCAGGGTTTTAGGCTGGGTGACCCTAAAACCCTGAACCTCAGCGCACCTGCCCATCTTCCTGAGTGTGTTGGCCACACCATACATCGCCCTGTAGTAGGCCCGCAGGGGCATGCACTGCCAGATCTCGTGGCCAGCCATCCTCTCTTTGAAGCATGCTGGCTTCAGCATCTGCACACACAAAGCACGCAAGCCAACGGCCTTACTGCAGCACCTCATGCAGCAGGTGCAACTCCTTCCGCCACACATACACACACATCCAGAAAGCAATGGAACTCATGACGTTCTGCATCACGGCAGTTGTCGCCCAGAAAATGCATACATGTGTAGACCCTGCACCCAGAACCAAACCTGAACCCCTGTGGTAGACAACATGAACATGTGCAAGTCACAAGCCTCGCTACACACGCCCAGTCATGCCCCTACCTGTGGCCCCAGCTCGACAGCCTTCTTGTAGAAGTCCAGCGCATCCTCGTAGGTGTCTGCTGCAGCCAGTGCCAGCACATTGTACGCCTCTGGACATACCGGCGAGATGGTCAACGCCTGCAGGGTGGTGTGGGCAGGTTGGCATGGGCGGTGTACTGGGGTT
The DNA here is from genome assembly GCA_004335735.1 of Chlorella sp. KRBP. Lineage (NCBI taxonomy): Eukaryota > Viridiplantae > Chlorophyta > Trebouxiophyceae > Chlorellales > Chlorellaceae > Chlorella > Chlorella sp. KRBP. The sequence goes on along the minus strand of QAXK01002336.1, from coordinate 3,731 downwards.
GGGAATGCAGCTTCTAGCACAGCATGCCAGGCGCTAGAACCCAGCATGTGTCTCTGCATCAGACCCCCCAACTCGTCATTCACAGCAGAGGACCCTAGAAGATATGGAACATGGTGTCACCGAACTTCCCTGTAAGCGTCACTGCCAGCTGGCTGCATCAAAATGAAGAGCCCTTGCTTGCTCACAAACACCCGGCTGCCCACATCAACCCAGCCGTTGCTGTGTGGAGGGTTACACCCACCTTGCTTGCCAGCGACCCTGCCAGCTGGCTGCTGCAGGCTGCATAGCCCTGCAGGGCCTGTTCGTGTGCCCACTTGACATCCATACTCGCAAACTCCTCGTCAAAGTGGCCCAGCTGGTGGGCCTCGTCAGCGATGGGACCCAAGCCTGTGTGATGAAACACGTGGCAGGCAGGGCGACAGGCGGGCAGGCGGGCAGGCAGGCAGGGCGACAGGCGGGCAAGGCTTGAAGGGTCAACTGCATGCGGAGTGTAGTCTTCGCTAGTGGCTGCTGCAGGTGCGCTGATTTGATGTGCTGGATGGACTCATAACCCCTTGACCCCAGTGAGTTGCAGTTGGTGCACCCAACAGGGCTCAAGAGAGGGAAGGGGGTGGGCAAAGCGACTAAATGCCAGGGCTCAACGAACTTATGGGTGGTAACCCGGCTCGTTGCTCACCTTGCCACACGCCTGCTGGCTGCTCAAACTTAAGGGGTACTACTGGGTTTGCTGTGATCAGGATTGAGGGTGGCAGGGATGCCAGGTTGCCAGTGAGCTCCATTTCACCCTCCCTGTACTTCCTGCTCCTGCCAATCACTGTGTTGGACTCGTCGCGCTGCCCCGAGGTGAACATGGTTGGAGATATGGAGCTGATTCCGGAAGCTCCATAGGGGGACCTGGGCTGGGCTGAGCCCAGCATTTCGCCGCCGCTGATGTGAAACATCTGCATGACTTGGGCCAATTGGGCCGGGTCCATCCCCCTGAGGATCTGCTCGATGCCTGCCATTTGTGCTGTAGTGGTGCTGATGGTTCTTTCAACGCCTTTTTGAGGCTGGTGCAAAGCGCACCTTGCGCAGCTGCCTAGAGGGCTGTCAACTGCTCAGTGGGTGCATGCTGTCTGCTGCTGCTGACATAACTGCTGCGCAGGCCTAAGCTGCGCGCAGCCGGAAGAGGCTCGTAGCCACGACTGAGTAACCACAGAAAGTGTGGGTATTATAAGGTGTGAAAGCAGCCTATGGCAAGCAGGCTGTAGAAGCTGGCACTCTCGGTGACTGGTTTTGAAGAGATCTGTGCTCGCGGACTTCAGCAAATATACGTTGAAACGTCGCACTTGTTCCAAACTCAAACACTTATGCATGTGAATGATTGCTGAGAAGCGCCTGGGTATCGTTTGCTGCGAGCTGGTCTCTCTGTAGTGCAGTGTGGCACTTGAGTGACTTCCAAAAACCGACAGGTTACTGTTTTGGCATGCCAATGTCTTGGCAAACCCAAAGTACTGCATAAACCTCTGCCTTTGACTGAGGAACACCAACGGTTCATACAACTGCAATGCCGCACCGTTCATCTGACATGCCACACTCGCTTCTTGTGCAACCCACTGGGCCAGCACCGAAAGCCTGAGGGACACAGTGGCTGGCCAAGACAAAGTGACACACAGTGGCTGGCCAGCACAGCCAGAACTCCCCAGCATGCATATGTGCCCACTGGACAAGTAAATTGCAACACTTCATGAATGCACCCACTGTCACAGTGACGGTCATGCACTCCCTGCTCCACATCAGCCCACAACAGATCTCAAAGGCAGCCTGCCTGCAGCATGCGTGCACCCTGCCCTATGCACCGCATCCAGCGATCAACCCGCTCAACTGTCCTTCCACAGCAAGACGCATCACACACACATCACAAACCATCAACACAGCTTCTCCTTCATCTGCATCCCACCGAAATCCACTTGCAGACTGCCCTACAGCTCCTGCCCAGCCCCAGGCTCCCATGGCTGCGGCCAGCAAGGTATTTCTGTGGTTGTGTCCACCGGTGTTGTCGCGCTCATGTCGATGTTGCTGAAGCGCACCGCACCTAGCAGCTCCTCTGGCAGCTCCCTGGGCTTCTGCCCTTCCAGCAGGTAGCACAGGTCCACCACCAGGGAGGTGGTGGCGCCTCGGATCGACTGCGTTCAAAAGTTCAATAGTTTCCAAAAAAGCAAGAGGTTGGACAGCAGGGAGTGAGAGTGACACAAGTTGCGCGCGCTGTCATCCAGGGCAACGCTGACTGCTGGCCAGCGCACCAATGAGGGCCCATGAATATTGACAGGGTGACATGCAACACACTGAGCTTCTTGACACTCCATGCCCAGTCCGAGAAAGATAGCACGGAAATCGCCACATTGAGGCCCACCCTGCATGCACACGCAGACGCTGACACACACCCGCAGCTGCGCGCACCTGCACGATGAAGCCTGCAGTCCTGCAGGTCGTCACGTCGATGTCTACCTCCATGTATCGCTCAGTCAGGTGGTAGCTGGTGGCCAGCTTGCGGCCCATGATGACAGGCGTACTGCCGACGATGCCTTGCAACACCCATGGACCAACCTGCGCAAGCCATGAACACATTACAAGAACATACATCCACTAGGTGGGTCACGAGCACAGCCTGCCTGACCATGCCTTGAGGCATCCAAGCGCAGGAAAATTCAGCATACTCCCTATACTTTTGAACCGAACCCGCTGTGCGCTGTGCTTGGTCCTGCATGTATGGGCTCACCTCTATGTGTGGGATCATCTTGAACATGTTGCTGCGCTCATGATCATCCGCCTGCAGGAACCTGCAGCAGGCACAGCACCACCTTGGCATGAGTGCTAACATATCGTGAGTGCTAACATGTCGTGATAGCTGCTGACAACGGCAGATGATTGCACGGTAGGCACAACATCTGCTGCACAGGGAAAGCATCAGTGGGCAGGCTCACCTCCTCAGGGCATTGTCAAAACCCTTGCTGCTGCAATCAGCATCGCCGCTGCCACTGTTGCCAGCCCCTTGCGGCAGTCCTGCAGCTGCACTGCCTGAGCTGCTGCCGCCACTGCTGCTTGGAGCTCTGCTGCCAGTGCTGCTGCTGTTGTTGCCCTTGACGTCAGGGTGCCCGCACCCACTGCTGCTGCTGCTGCTGCTGCTGTCGGTTGGCCATGGTCTGCTGCTGCCCCAGGTCATGACCAGATTCATGACGTCATCTGCTGCCGGCACCATCATGTTGACGACAACAGCAGATGACGCACGGCTGCGCCTGCAGGAAACAATACAGTCCAGTGTGCATGTCAGGCATTACGCTGCTGGCTTGACCGGGCTTGCTTTGTACACAAAGTCAACGTTATCTCGAAGAGACTTCAAGCCTGAACAACACACAAGTAGACTGCAGCAATTGCTACGCTGCAAACTGCAAAATGGTGTACACCCACGCGTACATACCAGATTTATGCATTTTGCCCACAGACACACACACCTGACTGAAGGCAGGAACCTCGCCAGGTGCTGTACAGCAGTGGGTGTGGACACCAGATCCACAGCCAGCAGGGTGAAGGCACTGGCGCCTGCTGGCTCCTTGATGCGGTCAGCAAGGTAGGTGGGGCCCCGCACCTGTGGGGGCCAGTGGTATGGAGGTGTGAGCAGTGTCGACATGAATGTATCCACCCCCCTGCATCAAATGATGCTGTTGTCATCGTCCACACAGCCACTGCTACCA
>QAXK01002333.1:0-18405 GCA_004335735.1 Chlorella sp. KRBP | reverse complement strand
CTGCCGCTGCCGGTGCTGCTCCGCAGCAAGGTGTTTTCCAACGCGCTGCTGACGACGACGCTCGAGACGGAGGAGGTGGAGGTGGCGGGGGGTGGCGGCAGCACGGGCGTGAGCTCCTCCTCGTCCATTACGGTCAAGGACCGCTCAGGCCGCACGCACACGTTCAACTTTGGCGTCTGATCTTGCGATGGTCCTGTCGTCCAGCCACCTTGTCATTCTTCTTCTTCCTCTGTCCTTCCCAGCAGGTGTTGCGTGAACTGATCACTGCAAAGTGCTAATATGAATGCACGCGATCGGGCACACGCGTACAACAAGCGGTGCGCAGGCCCATCGCGTATGAGACCAGCTCAGGCAGGTGACGCACTGGCTGCCATTGGCCTGGTGATGTGCACGCTCCCACGGCCCACGGCCCAAAGCACCACAGAAGCACCATTGCTTCCCGCGCGCGCGCGGTTCGCTGCATGTGGATTTATGAGGGCGGAGCGACCAGGAGCCGCTGCACCGCCTGCCCCTTCGCTTTTGCGTCGCGTGCGCTCCCCTGCGCACTGCCAGCAGAGCCCGGAGGCCGCGAAAGGCCGTGCTTCTGTGCTCGTGTGTTTGTCCCTCCGTCGGAGCGCCCCCTCAGGCCGAGCCGCTGCGCGCGGGACGTCGTTCACTCTTACGGCCTCCTGACGGTGCGTGGGCGCAGGCTAGCGGTCGCCAGGGCCAATGGTGCTGCCGTGTAGCTGCGCAGAGTGAGCTCGACTCCCGCCCGTCCGTCCGTCCTTGATCGGCCTCCTCCTCCGCTGCGCGCAGGGAGATGGCAACCCAGGCGTCCTGCAAGGGGCGTGGCGCCGTCGTCCTCGCGGTGCGTCGCGATCCAGCCGCAGCTGCCCCTGGGACCAGCGCACAAGGATGCTTCCCGGCTCAGAGCTCACGTACCTCTGCGCGCCTCTTCATGATCGCAGGTGGTGTTCTTGGCAGCCTTGGCAGTCACCGCGTACCACCGCAGCGACCTCCTGTGGGCAGCCGGCGGACGCGGTGAGCCGCCGAGCGCACGCGTTGTACGGGCGGCACGTCGGCTGCGGCACAACACACGTGCTGAGGCTGTGTCCCTTGTTGATCATGCCTTGCAGGCGACTCTACTACTGGCAGCAAGCGATCCACGTCGTTCCTGGACTTGGTGCAGCAACATTTGCATCTGGGCGGCACCGGCGGCAGCGTGGCAGACCCAACCAGCAGCAGCAGGCAGCAAGCAGTCACCATTACTGACCCAGTGGCGTCGGCAGCATCATCAGGCAGCGCAGCGGACGCCACTCTCGGCGCGTCGGCCACATCGGCGGCAGGCATGCAGGTGGTGCCAGCGCAGCAAAAGTCGTGGGCGCGGCGGCTGCTCTACGTGCACGCCGTGAGCAAGTGCGACAACACCAATGCCAAGCTGCTGGTGCGCCGGCTGCTCCTGCTGGCCATCAACCGGATTGGCGACGCCAAGAAGAAGCGGAAACAGCTTTGACGATGGCTGGCGACTGCAACACCTCCACCGCACTGCGACCAAGTGCTTGACGTGTTCATTATGCGCCGTAGCCTGGCGCCACACAACCGGACGTCCTCTGCTATATGGGCTGATCTGCATCTCCATGTTCCGCGCTCGAGTTGGACGCGTGCTTCACCATGCTCGTGGCCGTGACGCGGTGCCTGCGTCCGTTGCACCACTTTCTCTACTTCTCCATGCCTTCCCAGCTACAATCTTTGGTGGACCGCGGTTTACATGCTGCTCCTGCAACCTTGCTGATTTGGTCGGTTGGTCGGCTGCTGGCAACTCAGCCTCATTCGGTGTGGGAAAGGGGCGCGTGCATGTCGTTGCATGCATGCACAACCCGTATCAAGGCCAGACGCAGACGCTCTCTCTCAAAGTGCACTCACATCCAGGTAGTCAACACGCAATGCAGCGAATACACGCACCACCTGCATGCCACACGGTGTCGGAGAAGGGCGCAATCTGCACAATCTGCGTCATGAGGGCAAGCATTCCAACTCACTCAGTCAAGGACCGCGCCCAGTGTCAACAAGGGAGAGCAAGCCCCATGGTCGCATGAGCGTCCCTACCTGCCCCACAGTAGCAAACACCTCTGCGTAAGAATGTGTACCAGAACCTGCAGCACCACCCGCCGCGTGCACCCCGCCCCCAGCACCACCCCACCACGAACGGGCGTTGGCTGACCACAGCGTGCGGCAGCTCCCAACTCCAACAGTAGCCCACACCAGCGATGGGGGCGCGCCGGCAATAAACACTTGCCCACAGGCGCAGAGCCACAGCGTCACACATCAAAACACGCCCGTCCCGCCGCCACCACCGCCGCGCAACCCCGCCGCCGCCACCCATCACGCGCCCGCCGCTTAGTCGACGTCCTCCATGCGGCTGCCCTCGTCGCCGCCCGCCGCCACCTCGGCCTCCAGCGGTGGCAAGTCCTCGTCCTCGGCCGCGTCCTCGTCAATGCTGAGGCCCAGCTTGATCATGCGGTGGATGCGCCCGGCAAAGGTGTTTGGCTCGTCCAGCGAGAAGCCCGAGCTCAGCAGCGCCGTCTCAAACAGCAGCATCACCAGGTCCTTGACCGTCTTGTCGCTCTTGTCGGCGTCGGCGCGGCGCTTGAGCTCCTCCATGATGGAGTTGGTGGGGTTGATCTCGAGCGTCTTCTTAGACGTCATGTAGGCAGACATGGAGTTGTCGCGCAGCGCCTGCGCCTTCATGATGCGCTCCATGTTGGCCGACCAGCCGTACTCGCCAGTCACCAGCACGCAGGGAGAGTCCACAATGCGGTCAGACACCTGCACCTTCTCCACCTGCGCGGCACATGAGGGAGGGCAGCGCAGCACCGCACGCACAGTGGTGAGCCAGCGGTTGCCACAATGGAGCACACCACAGTGGCCGTGCTACGCACCACACCGCTGCGCTCTGACAGCTACAGCGTGGCAGGAAGGCTTCTAGCGCCCGCAGCTCCTGCCCTCACCACTGCCCATGCGTCCCCCCTCTGTTCTCACCTTGTCGCCGAGGATGTCCTTGATGACGCGGCAGAGTGGCTCAAAGCTGCTGGCCAGCTCCTCCTTCTTCTTCTTCTCCTCCTCCGTCTCGTCAAACTTGAGCCCCTCCTTGGTGCACGACACCAGCTTCTTGCCGTCGTAGTCCTTGAGCTGCTGCACCGCGTACTCGTCAATGGGGTCAACCATGTAGAGGCACTCATAGCCCTTGCGGCGCAGCTTCTCCAGGAAGGGCGAGTTCTCCACTGCCTTGCGGGACTCGCCTGCACACACATCACCACACAACACACGGCACACGTCAGCACACCTGCTGCTGTGCCACCACACAGTTGCCATAGCTCAAGCCAAGCACCACCCGTCGCGCCCCCCTGACCAAGGGGCACCGCACACGGCCGCCCCGCTGCCTGATGCTCACCGGTGATGTAGAAGATGTCGTTCTGTCCCTCCTTCATGCGCGTCACGTAGTCCTTGAGCGACGTCATCTCCTCGCCGCTCTTGGTCGAGTGGAAGCGCAGCAGCTCGGCCAGCTTGGCGCGGTTCTGGCTGTCGCTGTGCACGCCCAGCTTGAGGTTCTTGCCAAACGACTCGTAGAACTTGGCGTAGTCGTCCTTGTTCTCGCTCACCTCCTGAATCAGCTCCAGGCACTTCTTGACAATGTTCTTCTTGATCACCTGCGCAGCGCGCACGAGTGGCAATATGAGAGCAGCGATTGCGTGTGAGGCACAGGGCGGCGGCGGCATCACGCAAGGCAGGCGCCACCTGGGCTGTACCCGGAGCTGTCGCTGCTCCCTCTGCTTGCTGTGTAAGTGGGGAACAACACGTGCAGCGCGTGCTCGAGGCGCCCTGTCTTTGCCATCAGCCTCATCGCATCACGTGGTGGGTAGTGAGTCAGTACACCACCACCCCGCCCCGCGTTTGACCCGCCCCGCAGCCAGCTTAGTGCCTCGATGCCAAGAGGAAGCAGCGATTCAAGTGAGCTCACTAGAAGATTCACTCACCTTGAGGATCTTGTTCTGCTGCAGCATCTCGCGCGAAATGTTGAGCGGGAGGTCCTCGCTGTCCACGATGCCCTTGACGAAGTTGAGGTACTCGGGGATGAGCTCCTCGCAGTTGTCCATGATGAAGACGCGGCGCACGTACAGCTTGATGTTGTTGGCCTTCTTGGACGTGTCGAACATGTCAAAGGGCGCGCGCTTGGGGATGAAGAGGATCGACCTGCAGGCGCGGGCGGGCGCAGCATTCAATCACGGGATGAGGTACAGGTCAGGGGTACGTGCGCTGCAGGCCCATGTGACACACATGCACGCCACGCAATCAAGATCTTGATGATGCGCTGAGCAAACAGTGTGTGCGTCCGCATGATCCGCTTGCGACTGCAGTCCTGCTGCCGTAGGAGCTGCTGCCAAGGTGGCACTCACTTGAACTCGAGCTGGCCCTCGACAGCAAAGTGCTTGCAGGCCAGGTGGTCCTCCCAGTCGTTGGTGAGCGACTTGTAAAAGGCGGCGTACTCCTCCTTGGTCACCTCCTCGGGGGCGCGCATCCTGCGCACGTGGCATGAGCAGTGTGTACACACAGCACAAGCTTTTGAGCTCACTGACTGGCATTGCGTGTTGGTGGTGGTGCTGCTGCTCAGACGACGAGGTGAGCAAGCGTCCAAGTCATGCTGCAGGCGTGCCCCTGGCAGACCAGGGCGTGGCGCACTCACCAGATTGGCTTCTGCTTGTTGAGCAGGTTCCACTCGTGCTGCACCTCCTGCACCTTCTTCTTCTTCTTCTCCTTCTTGTCCTCGGCGTCCTCAACCTTGCCCTCCTCGTCCTCGCCTGCACGCACATGTGTGTACGCGACAATAACTCTAGCGTCAACGCACGCCTGCACCGTCATGGCATGACTACGAACACGCTAGTCACGGCACGCTGTCAAGGCGCTGGCGACACACTATTGTCATGCGGCTGGCCGTGGAGCCCACAGCTCCCTGCTGGCAAGGCACTACGCCTTCCCGGCACACTCACCCTCCTTCTTCTCCTCCTCCTCCTCGTCGTCGTCCACCTCCTTGTCCACCGTCTTCTCCGTCCACAGCTGGATGGGGTAGCTGATGAACTCGGAGTGCTTCTTGACCAGGTCCTTGATGCGGCGCTCCTCAACGTACTCGAGCTGGTCCTCCTGTGAGGGCACACGTGGGGGGCACGCAGCCACGAGAACACGTCAGCCTTCCTTCCATGCCTCTCTGCACTGCACTGCGCATGTGCTGCACACCCACTCGTCATGCAGCATTGGGTGCAGACCAGCGGGCCAATCACCCTCATCCTCCTCACCTTGAGGTGCAGCACGATCTTGGTGCCGCGTCCCAGCTGCTCGCCCTCGGTGTCGCGCGCCACGGTGAAGGAGCCGCCAGCCTGGCTCTCCCAGATGTACTGCTCGTCGTCGTTGTGCTTGGTCACCACAGTCACCTTGTCGGCCACCAGGTAGGCCGAGTAGAAGCCCACACCGAACTGGCCAATCATGCTCACGTCAGCGCCGGCAGACAGGGCCTCCATGAAGGCCTTGGTGCCGGACCTGCAGACCACAAAAAACGAGGAGGGCATGCGTCAGGTTGAGGCGGCGGTGTGTGGGCGGCAGGTGTGCGACGTGTGGTCCCAAGCCCGCACCTGGCGATGGTGCCCAGGTTGTTGACCAGGTCGCCCTTGGTCATGCCGATGCCCGAGTCAATGAGCGTAAGTGTGTTGTCGGCCTTGTTGGCGATGATCCTGCGGATGCAGCGGAAGGGGCAGACGGGTCAGGACACGCCGCGCGCTGGCACAAAAAGATGGACACGCAGGTAGGGATCCACACATGCACACAGGCTGCTCTGCTCACCTGATGTAGAGCTCGGGGTTGGCGTCCAGCACGCTCTTGTCCGTGAGGCTCATGAACCTGCACACAACGCGCATTTCAGAGCGGTAAACGAGGTGAGCGACGGCGTGCTGGTGGCGTTAGGCTGCCTGGTGTGCTGGGACTCGGTTCGCGCGCGTTCCTCGGCTGCCTGGAAGCTCCTAGAGCGGGGAGACCATCACAAATGGTCCACCACGCTCTCCGTCGACCAATTCGTGCCCGCTGGTGCCGTCGTCTACGCCGACGCTGCCCGGCACGCTCCTCGTGGGCTGAGGAGCCGCACAAATAGGTGGAGGGACCCCAAGTTCGACGAGATCGTTGGTCGGCGCCGAGGTGCTCACCTGATCTTGTCGAGCGCGTCGCTGGCATTGCTAATCAGCTCCTGCGAGCGTGGGACAGGGCGTGCGCACCGCAGGCGTCAGTGCGCGTCCTCGTGGTGGGGCTGGGACGCCGCGTCCTCGAGAGAATTCAGAGATCTCCTTCGTGCCGCCGAGGACGCGCGCACCCTCAGGAAAATCTCCTTGTTGCTGTAGAAGGTGTTGATGATGAGCGACAGCAGCTGGTTGATCTCGGCCTGGAAGGCAAACGTCTCCACGGCGGGAGCCTCCACGGCGGTGGCCATCCTGTGTTCGCGTGTGCTCGAAGCGGGTCTGGCGCTGTGCTGCAGGCTGTGCTGTGTGGTGTGTGTGGCGAGCGAGCTTGGGCTTGGGCTTCCTCTGTGGCGCGCGCGGAGGAGCGGGGGCACTTCAAACGCATGGCGAGCACTCTGGAAGCTTTGGTGCCGCGCTCCAGAGACGCTCCAGAGACGCCTCAGCCAGCCACATCTGCCTGCATATCCCAGTGCTGCCCTGTGCTGCCCAGTGCTGCCCAGTGTGCCACGCACCACCCAGCGTGCCGTCACGAGCGTGCGCAGGGGCACGCCCGGAGGGGGCACCCTCCTGTGGCACCCCTCTGAGCAGCAACTGCACCACACCATCAGTGGCTGCACTAGGAACGCCAACAGCGAGCATCACGATGGTCAACGCTTGGAAGCACACGCAGCGAGTCGCCTCACCTTGGCGCAAGCGCCAATGCCGTTGCCTGCAAGTGCCACACTCCCAGTGGCCGCTGTGTGCGCCGCGCTGGTCACACACTTGTGCGCTCGGACGCGTGAGTGCTGACGTCCAGCAGGACACCATCGCCGCTCACAAGCCATGCATTGACAAGCACACGCATACTGCGCGCATCCTCAGAGCACCAGAGCTCTGCTCTCTGATTCCCGGGCCGTGATGGCGCGGCCATCGAAGCGGCCGTGAGCGCGCCACATCGCTACACAGCAGCAGCGCCGCGCTATTGTTAACGCCATCAACACCGCCGAAATGGAGGCGCAGAGCTTCGAGGAGCTGGTGGTCTCGGGCTGCGTCCAGCAGGTTGAGCAGGCGCGCGCGGATGAACACACCGTCGAGTGCCCGATGCGGCTCTTCATGAAGTTCAGCGGCAGGCCGTGCTGCACCAACACCTGCCCCACGTAAGCGTGGCGCTCGTTCGCAAGAGTCAAAATCGCCCGCCATGGCCCTTGTCCGTGCAGCAGTAGCACCAGCACACGATGCTGCACGATGCTGCACGGTGCGCAGCTACGGGACCAAGATCAAGCGCTACCAGTGGCGGCAGCACCTCCAGGCAGCGCACGCCGAGTGCGTCACGGTGCTGTACAACCTCGTGGACGACCTGCAGCAAGCCAGCCTCGCGGAGTGGCTCAGCAAGCCAGAGGCAGACCGCCTCTACATCGTCACCGCACCCGCGCCTCCTGCTCCTACCCAGGCCCCCGCACCAGACGCCACCGCAGCTGCACCCGCTGAGGGTGGGAAGGACAGCGCGGCCCCGGTGCCGCCACACACACCAGCGCCGCAGGAGCCCCCCGCTCCGTGCCTGCAGTGTCCCTACGCGTGCGGCGTGGAGGCGCTGCGCCCTGGGTCGGGGTATGCAGCGCACATGACTATGTGGCACGGCAAGGAGCTGCAGGTGCTGGCGGCTCTGCAGGACGGGCTGGTGGTGCGGGCGGGAAAGGCAAACCAGTGCCCCTGGCACAACACCACGCCTTTGCCATGCAGGTGGGTGGGAGAGAGGGCGGTGCAGGTGCTTCACAATCCGCCTGTGCCCAGTGCATTGCACCTCATACTCTCAGCTGTGAGGGCCCACTAGCAGTGGCCCTCAGCTCACGCTCGCGATCGAGGACTCCATACATGTGGTGCTGACATGCACACATGCATGTTGCGCGTGTGCAGGGAGGTGGTGGAGCCAGGCGGGTGGTGGGAGCACATCCGGCAGTACCACCTGGTGGACACGCTCGCCACCACGCTGCACATGTTCAGGTAGGGCACGGTGGCACAGGCACATACAGACTCATACAGCTCATTGCAACCTCCTGGCAGCATGTACCCATGTGTCAAGGGGACTGGCAGCTGTGTCTCTTCTGAGGAGCACGCACGCGTGGACAGCCAGCACACGCTGCACAAACAACTCCATGCTGCCACCCGCGTCCCCTTGACCATCACACGCGCAGGCGCGGCGAGCAGCGCGTGGAGCAGGCGCTCCTCATGGCGCAGCAGCAGCACCGCCGCCACCCGGCCCTGCTCTCCTGCCCGCTGCCCACCTGCCAGGCGACCGGCGTCCACTCCGCCATGCTGCTGCTGCAGCACATGGTGCTGCACGTGCGCAGCAGCCCCGCCTCGGTCAACGGCATCCTCGCAGACGACCTGCTAGTCCGCGCCCTCCCCGCACCGCCGCACATCTCCTCCGCCGCCCGCGCCGCCGCCGCCGCCGCCGCCAAGCCGCTCCCCGCCCGCGCACTCGCACAGGGCTTCATCAGCGGGCTCGGTGTGGTCAAAGCAGGCAACCTGCGGGACTCGTTGGTGGTCCAGGGCGGTGGTGGCGGTGTGGTGGGCAAGGTGGTGGCGGATGGGGCAGCGGGGCAGCCGCCGCCACACCATGCCGCTGGGGAGGGCAAGGGCAGGACGCCGCCTGGGCAGCTGCAGCCTGAGCAGCAGCAGGGTACCAAGCAGAGGAAAAAGGGAGGTGGGGCAGTGCACGGCATGGCCTGCCCCATGCCGGGCTGCCTGCAGCACAGCGGCGGCGCGGCGGAGCGTGAGGGCAAGGGCGAGGAGGAAGGTGCCAGGAAGGCGGCGGCGGCGGCGTTCCACTCGGTGGCGGAGCTGGAGCAGCACCTGCTGACCGACCACGTGCCTGAGCTGCAGGTCAGAATGCTGCTGTGTGGGGGGTCTTAGGGCCTCTGGGGCTGTCAGGGTGCTCATCAGGCTTGCCCTGGACCTGCCCATGGCCCACAACACACGAATGGCCCCCGGGCTTTGCTTGCCATCGAGCAGATGCCTCCACTGTTGCACCTGCTCATCCCAGGTGCTGGCCCTGCACCTGGCGGCCCTGGCCCGCATGGAGCGCAGCACCGGAACCCTCGTGTGCCCTCTGCGGACACCCTCCAGCTTCTCTGGCGCCACCGGTGCGGCGGCGGCGGCAGGTGGTGAGGCCCATGAGCACCACCACCACCAGCAGCAGCACCACACCCAGCAGGGCACCCACCACACCTTTCACCCGCACGCCCGCAGCGTGGCTGACCACCTCCAGGTGAGCATTTGGTGCTGGTGCACGCTTCGGTGCTGGTGCAGTAGTGTACAGGCCGCAGGCAGTGAGTTGTGTGGTGGCGCAGCACGGGCCCCTGGCCGCTTTTCGCCGACAAGGTGTCCCCTCCGCCCACGGTGCACGCAGGTGCAGCACGCGTCGGCGCTGGCGCTGATGGCGGCCTTCTGCGGCGGCTTGTGCGGTGAGGCGGACGTGTGCCCGCTGTGCAGCCCCTGGGCCCCGCCCACGCCGCTGCCCGACCTGCCCTCCACGCTGCAGCACATGATCGAGGCACACCCGGCACGCCTGCTGCAGGTGCGGTAGTTGGGGTTGAGCTTTCTCAGCCATGTTCTGTCCACAGATTTGCTGCTGCCTGCATGCCACCAGGGCACGGTTGGTGGGGCTTTATCACGTGCCAGCATCCGGCAGTGCACCCCACTCTCATGATCACCCGCCTCATCACCCGCCTCATCACTCGCCTCATCACCCGCCTCCTGCCATGTGTGCAGGTGGTGCACTGCCTCCAGCTGCTCGCCAGCACGCGCTCCCCCTCACACAGCAGCGGTGCGCAGCAGCAGCAGCCCGTGCTGTGCATGCTGGGCTGCGGGGCCCAGCTCCACCTCAAGGCAGCAGCCGGCAGCGGCGGTGATGGTGGTGGTGGTGGTGGTGGTGGTGGCACCAACAGTGCTGGTGGTGGTGCGGCGAGTATGTCGTCCGTGGCGCTCGCGTCCATGCTCCACGCCGCGGAGGCGCACGCTGGACAGGTGCTGGAGCTGTCGGGCAGTGCGGCTGGGCCTGCTGTGCCACCCAACCAAGGTGAGTGCTGGTGCTAGTGGTGTTGGTGTCCTTATGCCAGGGCAGTGCGGCTGGGCCTGCTGTGCCACCCAACAATTTGTGTTGGTGCTGGTGTTAGTAGTGTTAGTACTGGTGCATCTCCTTATGCCAGGCAGCACAACTGGACACATCTGTGAGGAGGAGCTTGCAGGGGCGAGGCAGCGGTTTAGGGGCACGTTGCAACGTTATGTTCGTGCTGTGCCCTTGCCACACAGGCTCAGCACAACGCTCCTCCAAGCTCCCTGTCCGCCGCTCAGGCGCGCAGCCCTTCCCCTACGGTTTCGACGGCACCCGCTCCTCCTCCCCCTATCGCGACCACCACGCCCGTCCAACCAGCCCCGGGGCGCGCACTGGCAGCGGCAGCATGACTGCTGGGGAGCTGCTGAGAAGCTGCGTGCTCATGAGCTACGGCGGCGGCCAGCCCACGCCAGGAGGCACCATGCGGCCCACGAGCCCGCTGGCTGTGCGGGCGTCCATGGTGGCAGCGAGTGGCATGTTTGGCGGTGCTGGCGCTGGCGCTGGTGTGGGTGCGGGTGGTGCTGCTACGGGTGCGCCTGGTGTGCTGACGATGACGTCACTGGCGCAGTACAGCATGGCGATGGGCAGCCCAGACCCGCGGACGGTGCACCAGGCTGTTGGTGGAGGCGCGCACCACCACCACGGTGCGTGGGCCGGCGGGGACGGACCATATGCACTTCGCGCGCACACGCCTGCTTGTGTGCATCTGCCCCGTTTGATGCAGGACTCACCCCGCCCCGCCCCGTTGCCAATGCAGGCAACGCCCCGCCAGGCACGCCCAAGCTCCAGCCTGCCGGCCCTGGCCCTCACAACCTGCTCACCACAGGGCCTCTCGCCCCGCACGACACGGCCACCTTGAGCCCCCACCACCACCATCACCACCATCACCAGCAGCAGCAACAATACCAGCAGCAGTACCAGGGCCACCAGGCCTCGTACACTTCGGCCCGCGCCCAGCTCACCACGCGCGACTGCGAGGTGCAGGCGAACATCGTCAGCACCACAGCGCTGGCCACGGAGTTCCTGCGCAGCTCCATCTCCATCGCCCCCAAGCCGAAGCCTCCGCCGCCGCCCCCAGCCGTCGCCGTCGCCGCCACCCAAACCGCCACTGTCACCCCAGCTGACGCTGCTGCTTCCGCTGCTGCCGCGGCTCCTGCGGACGGAGCCGCGATTGCGGCGATTGGAAAGGAGGCAGCAGCAGTGGCGGGCGCTGGTCCTGCACTGCCCGTGGCAGGAAGCGAGCCAGGCCAGGCGGCCCAGGGTGCCACTGCAGCTGCAAGTGCGGGTGCGGGTGCGGTGGCAGGTGCGGGTGTGGCGGCCACCATACCAGCAGCACCAGCACCAGCAGTGCAGGACCGAGGACTGCCTCTTGGAGCCATTGGAGCCATTGGAGCTCCGCCACCAGCTTCTGGTGGCCCCGGTGGAGCTCCTGGTGGCCTTCCTGGTGTACCTCCCGCTGGCCCCGGTGGAGCTCCTGGTGGCCCTCTTGGTGCCCCTCTCGCTGGCCCTCCAGGTGCCCCTGCCAGCGGCCTTCCCGGCGCCACCCCTGCCCCTCCCGCCAGCACCGCTCCGGGTGCACCTGCGCCCCCAGGTGGCCCTGCAGCCGCACCCACCAGCGCACGCCCTGGCAGCCCCCCCGGTGCACGCCCCACTGGCACTGCCTCACCCACAACACCTGCTGGCACCACTGCCGCACCTCCTGGCGGTTCTACTGGTGCCACTGCTACCCTGGCTACCCCAACGGGCGCACCTGCCCTCCTTGGTGCACCTCCCAGTGGAGCTCCTGGCGCCCGCCCCGGCAGCCCCCCACCATCCGTCAAGCCCCCACCACCAGCAGGGCAAGCTCCACCCACCACCACCACCACCACCACCTCCTCCGCAAGCCCTGACCAACACTCCACAGCCACGGCACGCTCCTTACCTCTGGGTGCACCACCCACTGCCGTGGCCACTGCTTCACCACCCGAACAGATTTCCCGTGGTCTGCCCCCTACGACTGGCCAATCACCTCCGCCCTCCCCGCCACCCTCCTCCCTCGACCCATCCGCTGCCAAGGCAGGTAGCCCCATCGGCAGCGCTCCGCTGCCCTCACCCTTGCCTCCCTCTACACTGGGCGGCAATGCCCTGGCAACGGCAGGCTCAGCAGCACAGCCCGCCGCCCCCGCCCCGCCCAGGAGCCCATCACCACCTCCGCTGGGCAAGGAGCACGGCTCAGTCCTGCCGTCTCCTCCACCATCGCCTCCACCGCCTGGCAAGGAGGTGGGCAGCACCTTTGCCCCACCACCTGCCGTGGCTGGTGCACCACCCACCCCTGGGGGGCCATCCAAAGACGCCCCACCCTCCGGTGCCACTGCCGCTGCCTTCAAGGACGCTCCTGGGGCTGCCTATGGCAAGGATGGTCCAGTGGGCTCTGGCGGCAAGGACACTCCTCCTGGTGCTCAGCCCACTGCCACTACTGACAAGAGCCTGCCACCTGGCCTTGCCCCAGCAGCACCAAAGGACTTGGCGGCTGCATCGAAGGAAGGTGCACCAAAGGATGCTGCAGGCGCCAACAGCCCCGCACCGCCTACGGCACCTGCCCGGGATTCCTCCCCTCTGCGCCCACCATCATCAGCACCGCCTCCACCATCACCACCACTGGCAGGGGCAGGCCCCGCACCTGGAGCTAAGGACAGCAACGCACCCGGAGCGGCGCCATCTGCTGCTGGTGTGCCTGGCATTGCGCCGAGGGATGCTGCTGCGCCTGCCACAGCGCCTGGCACTGCGCCGGCCAGCACAGCAAGGGACCTTGCCGGTGCGTCCACAGGTGGTGGCCCCCCCGCCGCCTCCACCACCAAGGACATTGCTCCCACACACCCTGCGTCGCCGCCGCCGGCACCCGCAGCACAGGCGGGGGGCAAGGACGGCAGCAGCATGGGCATCCCCTCCACCATGGCATCCACTCCGGGGCCTGCATCTGCTGCAACCACCGCTGCAACCGCCGCTGCAGCCGCCTCTGGCTCGAGTGCTTCAGGCCGTACCGCCTTCCTGCGCCTGCCTGTGGCCCAGAGCTCCGACCTGGACAGTCTCCCTGCTGACGAGGACGATTATCTTGACTCACCCAAACCGCCGCCAAACGCCGCCAAACCGCCGCCAACCGCCCTCGGCACCGCCACACCCAAGCCGGACAGCGTGGCAGGCTCAGCAGCATCACACAGCAAGCGCGTGCCATCGCCCCCTCCCTCAGCCACTGCACCAACTGCACCAGCGCCATCGCCCAAGGATGGAGGCGCACAGTCAGCGGCGGCAGGGGTGCTCAAGCCGCATGCGCCGGACGACGACGCTGTGCTCATGGGCACAGCTGGGACCATCGTCATGCCACCTGTCCCGCTGGAACCGCCTCCACCCAGGAGCGCCGCTGCCCAGCCTGCTTCCAGCGTGCCCGCCAGTGCTGCACCAGGTGGCGCAGCTGGGGTCGGGGTCACACCTGCCACACCAGCTGCATCAGGAGTCGGGGCCACACCCGCCACACCCGCCACACCAGCTGCATCAGCAGTCACGGGTGCACCAACGACTGCCCCCAGCACCGTGCCGGCGTCGGGCCAGACCAGCACCAGGAACGCCAGCCCGCTCAGCAGCGGGGCCAGCACGCCGGTGCCGGCAGCGGGGGGCGTGACGCCGCCCCGGGGAGCGAGCAGGGCGTCCACTCCGCCACGCGGCGGCAGGCGGGATAGCGAGGACGACGTGTTCTGAGCCGGATGGGTGAACCTGTGGCTTGAGGATCCCTGTGACGAGTGACCCTGAGGTGACAACCTGTGATGAGCTGTCGTGATTTGTGTTCAACTCGGACCCGTGTTCAACTCGGCGAACGCGTGCAATTCTCGCGAACGCGTCACTCGCGCAAGCATGGCGTCGTGGCAAGCGCAAGAGGAGCTGCTGGCCCTGAGCATTCCGATCACGCACTCGACGGCGTTGCTCGCCGGCGGCGCCTCAGCGTGCAGCGGCAGCACCCACTCGTGCGAGGAAGGCCTGAAGCGCCTGTTGCAGCTTGGAGACGCTACTGAGGCTCCAGTGAGCAGCAGCGCAGCATGCGTTTACTCCCAGGTGGCGCGGGGCGCGGCGCAGGCGCTGAGCCACCTCACCGCAAGCAGCAGCAGCGTGCAGCTGGACGCCGCGGAGCAGCACCAGCGTGAGCTGCTGGTGCTCAGGACGGGCGTGGAGTGCCTGCTGGTCTTCATCCGGCACAACATCAGCGGGTGCGGCGCTCGCCTCACGCGCTCCTGCCGCCATGATGCACCAATAGTGCATGTGCCCTTACCAGTAACGTGGTAATCGTGCTCTTTTTGCAGCCCTTGGCGCCCGGCGCCACCCTCCCCCATCGAGCTCCTCGCTCCCGCCTTGGCCAACGCACCCACCACGCCCTCCTCCTCCACCAGCCAAGGCAGCACAGCTGCAGCTGACAGCACGCATGAGCCCTCCTCCTCCTCGGAGCAACAGCAGCACCACACCAAGGGCCTGGGCGAGGACTCGCAGCACCCGCACGAGCGCTGGGCCGGGCAGCACCTGGCCTTGGACGGGGAGGAGCTGATCGGAAGCTGCGGCTGCCTACAGTACCTCCACCTTGCGGACCTTCTGCTGGTGCAGCCGCTCTTTGGCGCTCCCCTCGACCCCCCCACCACACCCCCCACCCCCACCACAACCTCCTCGCCTGATCCAGACGCCAACGGGCACCACGATACCAGCGCAGGGCGCGGGCCTGCATGGCAGCCCGGCGCACGTGAGCAGCTGCTCTCCCAGTGGCCCTCCTGGGCATGGTGGGCCCTGCGCGTCACCTCCCAGCACCAGGCTCTGCTGGACGGGCGCTCGGCTCAGCTGTGGGCGCGGGTGCAGCTGCTGGGAGGGCAGCTGCTGGGAAGCTGGCTCGCACCTGCCCTACGCCGCCTGGACCCATCTAGCTCTGCAGCCTACGCCCTCACCCGCCTCCCACCTGCCTTGCTTGCTGCCGCCTCTGCGGGCGGTGCGGGTGGTGTGCGGGAGGAGGAGCGTGGGGAGGAGGAGAGCAGTGGGGTGGCGGGCCTGGCGGGCAGCGCCACGCTCATGGCGTGCCTGCTGATGGAGCTGTCGCTGGCTCACTACGCATACGGGCACGTGGAGCCGGCGGAGAGGCTGCTGGGTGCTGCGGGGGACGTGCTGGGGCTGCAGGTTCAGCTCACAGGTGCGTGCGGCACCATTCAATGGTCTCCCAATGATTGGGAGAGAGACAGCTTGCATAGTCGAAACCACCACAGGACATGCCAAGCCCAATGGCGGCCGGGGAACACACCCCGCCAGGCGAGCGAAGCACGCCCTCACACCCGACAGAATCTCGTCCCACTCCGCACCACATTGGGTGACGGCTGCGTTGCAGGAGCAGGTCACAGCGGTGCTGCATACCCTCACGTGTTGCGTTTGGCAGGTAGGGGTCCAACTTGCAGGTACTCGTGTGCTGCAAGCGTGTGCGCCGTGCGTGCTACACGCGTGCAGGCGCCATGGGCAAGCGCACCTTTCACCAGATTGACGCCAAGGCACAGTTGGTGGTGGTGGCGCTCAGGGACCGCAAGGCTGCACCCACCACCACCTCCATCACCTCCACCTCCACCAGCCCTGCCACCGCCACCAGCTCCACCAGCGGCCCTGTGTGTTTTGACGTGGACGTGAGCCAGATGGTCATGGGCGTGGGCTCCGCCCCACCTGCTACTGCCGCTGCCACTGCTGACGCCACCTCATCCATAAAGGAGACGGATGGTCTCAAGGCCAGCAGTGGTGTCGAGGATGGTGCAGGCACCAAGCAGCAGCTGCAGCAGCAGGAGGAGGAGGATGTGTTCATCGCGCCAAAGCTGCTTGATGAGGAGGGCAAGGTGTGAGACTTTTAGTCTTTCCTTGGGAGCTGAGCAGCTGCTGAGCACAGCAGGAAAGGGCCTGTGCGTGCCCTCGGTCGGTGAATGGCGGCAGCGACCAGCATGCAAGAGCACACCCTGCCTGAGTGCACTGTGACCCCCTCTGCGTGCTCTTTCCCATTGCAGGAGCTGTCCGGGGAGTACTCTGGTGTGGAGCAGGCGCTGCTGCTGTGCTGGGCGCAGCACGTGCGCACTGCCACCGCCCAGGTGCGTCAAAATGTTTGGGCTTGCATTGGACATCTCAGGAGCACGTCAGATCCGCCCTTGGGCAATGCTGTCACCGCCCAGACGTCATCATGTCTTACATCTTTGACAGGGCTCGCCGCGCAGCCTGAGGCTCCTTAAGCAAAGGCTCCTTGCTGCGTTTGCTATTCTGTCTCTGTCGCTGAGTTGCTTGCCTGTGTGCGCTGCTGCTGCTGCTGCGTGTGGCTGATTGGCGTCTGCAGGACGAGCTGCAGGTCTGGCAGATGGCGCCCTACG
The DNA here is from genome assembly GCA_004335735.1 of Chlorella sp. KRBP. Taxonomy (NCBI): domain Eukaryota; kingdom Viridiplantae; phylum Chlorophyta; class Trebouxiophyceae; order Chlorellales; family Chlorellaceae; genus Chlorella; species Chlorella sp. KRBP. Next base: position 1,663 of record QAXK01002333.1, on the reverse strand, counting down.
TGGAGGCGGTGCTGCGGCAGCGGCGCAGCCAGCCCATGCTTCAGGTCGGTGCACACTGCTTCGTAGCGCCATCTCCAGCTGTCGTTTATGGTTGCCTTTCGCGCCAACCTGTGCAAGGCCACAGCTCCTTTTGTGATTCTTCCGATTCCGTGAGCACAGCAACAACGGATGCTGCAGTTTGCATGCTGTTTGTGTGTGTGTGTGTCGAGCTTAACTCCTGGTGCGGCCATCTCAGGCAAGCAGATGAGAGTGTGTGTGGCTGCCCTCCTGCAGGCGCGGGCGCGGCTGATGAAGGTGCACCACGAGAAGGACCGCAACCGCACGCGCGAGCGCGCACTGCTGCACATGGAGCAGCTGGTGGAGGTGCTCATGCTGCCCCCGGAGGACCAGGCGGCAGAGCAGCAACAACCTGACGCCACCAGCAACGGCACTGGCGCCGGCGGCCACAGCAGCGCTACGGGTAAGGGGCCGGGGCTTCATTTGATGGGAGAGGGCGCATCTGGACGCATCTGTGGGGGAGAGGGCGTGTCCGCACGGCCAGCCACCTGCCTGGCAACGGTGGCGTGCAGTGGCTGCAGCGGGCGCTAGATGCCAACGCCTGCCCCTGTGCACCCATGACTGTGCAGACGCAGAGGCCTCCCGGCGCCTGCCCTATGTGCATTGCTCGGCGCTGCCGCTCGGCGCCCGCTTGAGGAGGGACCTGGCCCACCAGTACTTGGGCATGGGCTTCGTGGGTGAGTGAGGCGGGCCATGGCCTTTGTGAGTGATTGAGGGCGGGCCATGGGCCTCGTGGGTGAGTGAGGTCCCTTTACATCTGGCGGCTATCTCTGGCAAGCAGATGAGATTGTGCGGCCGTCTACAGTTGTTTGCAGCCTAGCCAGGGCCTGAGGCTGTGCACTCCACGTTGCCTGTGCACGGCGGCATGGCACTGGGCTCTTTCGACCACAGTCACTAAGGCAATGTGCGCATCACCGTGCACGCGTGCACCCCACACAGGCGCTGCTGTCAAGCTGTACGAGTCCATTGAGGCCTGGGACGCGCTGGTGCTGTGCTACCGGCTGCTGGAGAAGAGGAACCTGGCCGACGAAATCATCCGCAGGCGGCTCAAGGTGAGCTGCACACCTGCGCCCCGCACCTGCTTGCACAGACGTCACGCACCCAGCGCGTGCCGCAGGAGACGCTCACTGCAGCATGGCGGCGTGCACAATGGTGGCGCTCTGCACGACGTGGTGGTTGTGCGCGTGTGCAGGTGACGCCTGACAACCCGTCTCTGTGGTGCGGGCTGGGCGACCTGCACCTGGACGACCAGTACTACGAGACGGCCTGGGAGAGGTCGGGCAAGCGGCATGCCAGGAGCAAGCGCAGCCTGGGACGCAGGTGAGGGCTGGCCACGCCCTGGAGAGCCTGTGGTGCTTGCGGGTGGCGATGCCTTGTGGCTGATATCCCTGCACTGATCCCAGCAGCCTGCTGTGCGCGGTGGGAGGCTCATGCGCCCTGCTGTGCAGCAGGCTTGCTGTAGCGCTTCTCATCTGGGTATGGGGCGCTGGGCGCTGGCGCGCTACACTGCATCCGTGTGTGTGTGTGTGTGTGTGTCGATATTTGCATCTGTCTGGGCGCCTCGGCGGGGCCGGAGCCCACTACCGGGCGTATCAGATGTCTCGCA
>QAXK01002330.1:0-17117 GCA_004335735.1 Chlorella sp. KRBP | reverse complement strand
CCGTGCTGCCTTAGTTGCCGTGACCGGACGCTTCAACCCTATGCCTGAGGCGCACCTCTGCTCGTCTCCGCGGATGTTTTGGTACAGCGCGCGGGCGAAGGCGCGCACCGCCGCCGCCTCCCGCTCGCTCTCCTCGGCCGTCAGCTTGCTGTAGTTCCTGATGATGGCGGTGTATGTCTTGATCACCACGGCCGTGCGCACCTTCTCCAGCTCCGCCTCCGTCAGCTGGCTCAGGTCTTGCTGCGGAGCACAAAGAACGAGAAGGGCCCAGGGTTAAGAATAAGGCCATTCAAGAGTGGGTCAGGTCTTGCTGCGGAGCACAAAGAACCAACAGGGCCAGGGTGAGACAAGTGTGGCTGAGGTGTGTGTGTGTGCGTGTAGCTTGCAAACGGGGCTTCAGGCGGGCCCGCAGCAAGCAAGGCAGCACGGATCAGCAGCGAGGCAAGATTAGGCACAAGCCCAGACCAGGTCGGCAGTCACTGCCAGGTGTTGCCGTGGAGGGAGAGCCAAGACGTCACGTTGCACCGAAGAGTGGGGCAAGCATGGGGCAATATAGCGACATCTATTTATATATATAGCGCACACATGGTACCAGCTGGTGATGGAAGCCAGCACAGCCACTCCCTCTCACCTTGGCTTTGATGTTTTGCAGCGGCACCGTCTGCACAATGTCCTGCGCCAAGGGCCCCAGCGGCTGAGACGCCGAAGGGATGCGCTTGGGCTTCTCCGACGCAACGCTGTTGGCGCCCTTGCCGCCTCCGCCACCGCCGCCGGCCACCTTCTCGGCACCTTCCTCCCCGCGCCCACCACCGCCACCACCAGCGGCGGAACCGTCGCCGTTGGCGGTGTAGGCGGCGGGCGTGCCGTTGATGGTGGCGGTGGTGTGGGCGGCGCCGGAAGAGGAGGTGTGGGTTCCCTTTTTGCGGTGGGATGAGCCGGAGAGGCGTCGGCGAGCAGCGGCAACGCTGTTGTCCCTGCGGGTGGCAGGAGGAAGGCAGTCGTGGCAACAGAGTGGTTGGTGGTGGAGCTGCGGTGGCGTTAGAGCAGCTGCAGCGCTGTTGTCCCTGCGGGTGGCAGGAGGAAGGCAGTCGTGGCAGCAAAGCGGTTGGTGGTGGCACTGTGGTGGCGTTAAAGCAGCAGCAGCGCTGTTGTCCCTGCGGGTGGCAGGAGGAAGGCAGTCGTGGCAGCAGAGTGCTTGGTGGTGGAGCTGCGGTGGCGTTAGAGCAGCAGCAGCGCTGTTGTCCCTGCGGGTGGCAGGAGGAAGGCAGTCGTGGCAACAAAGCGGATGGTGGTGGCACTGCGGTGGCGTTAGAGCAGGGCAGCAAATGCTTGGTTGGTGGTTGGCTGGGCGTCGCTCGCATGCTGCGTTGGCCGCGCTGCAGCCAAGTGAACCTCGTGCTGTTCACGTGTGAGCTGTCAGCTGTGCGGCTCCATCCACCCACAGGTGGATCGACACCAGCGTCCCAGCCAGCAGCCCCGCTGCATCGCTCAACTGCCTGCCGTAAAATGCCATCGTCAACTGCCAGCGACTTGAAATACCCGCCCACACACTAACACGACCACACGCCACGCCACCCCCACCACCACCACAGCGCTCACCTGCCCTGCACCTGAGACTCATCCTGGCTCCTCCGCACGCCTCCCTTTGTCGAAGTGCTCACCACGCTCGTCCCCACCGCCGTCCCACCCACCACCCCGCTGTTTCCCATCTCCAAAATCGTCTGCATGTGCGCCGCCGGCGCATGCCCGTGCGCGTGGTGCCCCGACGAGCCCTCCGCCGCCGCCATCGCCACCGCCGCCGCCGCCGCCATCTGATCAATCAAGCCTTCCTGTCCCGGAGCGACCTCGACGGGGTGCCCGTGGGCCAGCGGCGGCAGCGGGTGCTGCTGCCCCAGCGGCGGCGGTGAATCCGCGATCGTGAGCGTGATTGCCGTGTGGTCTGGCGACGCTGCGGCGTGGGTGCCGTTGTTGGCGGTGGTGGCGGGAGCGCTGGACGCAGCGAGAGGAGCATCGCCGGGAAGTGGCGGTGGCTCGGGGGCGGGTGGAGGCGGGGCGGGCGGGGACGGCGGGCGCGGGTGCGGCGACACGGTCCTTGCGCGCAGGTGAGGGTTGGGGCTAGGGTTGACGCCGGCTTCCCAGTGGGGAGTGGGAGTGGGGGCGCCGTTGAGGGAGGTGCGGGGCGGGGATGGGGAGGTGGAGGAGGGACCGGCGGCGGCGGCGGCGGCGTAGGAGAAGCGTGGCTGCAGGTGGCTGGGTCCGCGCCCTGGCATACCGCCTGAGCCTCGAGGCTGGAGATAACCGGAGGGAGCTCCAGTAGGGGCGTATTCTCCGCTGCTGCGTGGAGCGCCTGGCTGCACGTGGTGGATGTAGTAGTGGTGGGCGTAGTGGTGCGGGTAGTCGCTGCCGCTGGCGCCCGACCCGGTGGAGACAAGCGGTCCAGCATGCTGCGCGTGCTGTGGTCCGTGCTGCGCGTGCTGCGAGGTGGCGCTCATGGAGGCGCCTTCGGGCACCTGCTCCAGCGCGTTGAGCCGCAGAACGATGGGCTTGTAGCCCTGGCTGTGCCCTAGCATGCCGTCGTCAGACCCTAACTGGAAGTCCACAGAAAGCCCGCCGCCGCCACCGCCGCCGCCGCCGCCGCTGCTCCCGCCAAGTGTGCCGGAGGAGTGGGAGGGCGCCATGCTGGGGTGCTGTTGGTACTGCTGCAACGGGCCATAGATCCCGCCACCGGTCGGCCCCGCAAGCACCACCTCCTGCGTGTGCGTGTGTGGTTTTTGCATCTGGTTCGGCGTCTCAGTGGGCGTATTAGATGTCCCGCAGCACAACGGCTGTGTGCGCACGGCATGGCGGCTTGCATGAGTATGGAAAGCATGATGTGGTACAGGACTTGCGGCTCGCTTCACAGAACGGATCAAATACAGTGGCAGCAGGCACTTGCTGCAGCTCTGGACTTGAATGCCGCCCACACGAGGTGATGGTCCACACTGTCCTTGCCCCCCATACACACCCTGCGGGACATCTGATACGCCCTGCGGAACATCTGATACGCCCGCTGAGGCGCCCAAACAGATGTGACGAACCACCCGCCCACCCACCTACCACGCTCACCTTGACAGGTGGGCGGCTGGCCAGACTCTTGCCAATAATGCGGCTGCTCATCAGATCCAGCGCGTCGCTGACTCGCTTGTGGGGATCGCGGTACGCCACCGCCGCCGCAGCAGCAGCAGCTTTGTTGTGCTCGGCATCGCTGCCGGCAGCCTGGGCGGACGCCTGCAGGAACGACTGTGAGACCTGCACGCACGCCATGGCACATGCACCTGGTGAGGGCCTCTCAGGGACGGACGGACGAGGTGTCCTTTGGGGCACGGTGGTGGGCGGGCGCATTGCCTGGGTGCACCTGGCGGGAGACATGCACTTGGTGAGGGCCTCTCAGGGCCGGACTAGCTGCCCTGGGGCATCATGAGCATCATCGCCATGATGGCATGGCGTTCACGACAGATGGTCTTGATGCTGCAGCCGTCACAAACGATCGCCAGGCGGCCTCGCCAAGCCAAGTTCACGGCAGTGCAGCAAAGTTCTTGCCATGGCACGTGTACCTGTTCTGGTACTGAATGGAGTCGAGGCAGGCCGGAAAGATGTGGATTGCCTTGAGCGCCGTCCCGCCCTCCACACGCAACCAGCTGCATCACACAAAGCAGCAGCATGCAGGGTGGGGCGCGCACCAGGCTGTTGGATGAGCCTCCTGACGGCCTCAGGCGCCCTCCCGCCTTGAAGGTTGACATGGGTGCACCGTGGTGGCCCAGCGTGACGGATGCGGTGCGGTCGGGGATGGTGAGGCTGTTGCGGCGCGACGTGACGCTTTCCAGCGCGGCAGGGGACTGGTGAAGGTGCGCCACGGCACCCGTCTCCACCACACCTGCAAGCAGAACGTATGCGGGAACAACAGGCATGGTGATGGCATGGCTGTGTCGGCGCGACGTGACGCTGGGCTACTGCGGCTGGATACGCCTGCAAGCTACACACACCTGCTCCCAAGGTGAGGATGGAGTTGGACGAACGCCAGCCCTGAGCCCCAGACCCATGACCCATACCCAGGGCATTGTCGTCCACGGCCTCCCTGCGGGCCTTTGGCGTGGAGGGGGCGGTGCGGATGGGGTGGCCGTGGCTCTGGGCCTGGAGCGAGCGCATGGGCCCGCGCAGCGTCAGAGCGGGGACCAACGGAACCAAGCCTGCGGCAGCGACATCACAAGGCGTTCCTCGGATCAGCTGGCAGAGCAGCCATGCGCGGCTCACGAAAGAGCGGACGCTACAGGCGCTTGCGAAGGCGACGCAGCTCTCGCTGGTCTGCGCGATCGCGACTGCTACGCGAAGCGCTCGTGCACGCACCCATGGAGGTGGCGTTGGCACCGCTGGGCGGTCCTGGCGATGAGGTGCGGCCCGAGGCGCCGCCCAGCGCCGCCATGTGCTGCGACGACGTCGTCTGCAGCAGCTGCTGCAGGTGGTTCGACGAGCCGGACGCCGGCATCGTTCCCGCGCCGTGGCCAGCCGCCGCGCCCTGCGGGCCGCCACCGGCACTGCTACCGCCAGCAGCCGATACGGGCGCCGCGACTGGCGCGTGCTCGGCGGGTGTCATCGGCGCGTGGTGGTTGGTGGCGCCGTGGACGGAAGCCATGAAGCTGGATGTGGTGGGAAACTGCGGATCGCTTCGCGAGCGAGGCGCCGCAGAAGGCGGCAAGCTGCTTCGACCGCTGCCCGTGCCCGGCGCGTTGAGGTAGTGGCTCTGCGGGCCGCTGTGCGCGCGGTTCGCGTTGGGGTGCCAGATGGTGCTGACGATCGTGTTGAGCAGACCGGAGCCGGAGTGGCCGTGGGCTACGGGCGCGACGCCGTGGTGGCCCTGACCAGGGCTGCTGCGGTGGCTGCCGATGAGCTGGTCGAGGAACCCGTGCTTGTGCTCGCCGTGGTGCGGGTCGTCTTGTGCGGCGGCTGCGGCGGCTGCGGCGGCCTCGTCGGCCTCGCGCTTTTGCTGCAGGCGCATGAGGGCCTTGCGCTTGGGGCGCGACAGCACCTGTGCGGGACGGGTGCAAGCAGGAGAGGCAGAGGTAAAGCGGACGCGTTTCGCATCGTCACGGGTAGCCGCGGCGTTCCGCTGCTGTGCAACGCACCTGCAGGAAGACCTCCTTCTCCAGCGCGGTCTGCAGCTTCAGGAAGTGCGCAGACCTGCGGGCACAAGCAAACAAACGGTTTAGGGGAGCAGCAGCAGCAGTGCCATGCAGGGTGTGCTATCGTGTGTGTCCCGCAGCGGCCATGCCAGGTAAGACCACACGCGTGCAGCCCACAGCAGCCGGGCCAGCTCACAGCACCCAGGACTCACCGGTAAAAGTGCGTGGAGAGCACCTTGGCGGCGATCGAGGTGATGAGGTTGCCCAGCGCAAACACCATGACGCACAGCAGCACCTTGTACACTGCACTGACCGCCTGCGCAACCCATGGAATGACGCGCGGGAGGTATCAAAACAGATGAAAACCGTGCCGCCTTGCATGCGAGATACACCTTGCACACTGCGCCAGACACAGAGCAGCACAAGTGTGTGCAGAGCTACGACGACACCCGTACCTACGCACCGTGTTGTAAGCGCTGTCCTCGCACCGGCCGTCTTCGCACCACAGCCACACGAAGCAGGTGCGGTTCCAGGGCAGCAGTATCACAGTGAAGACGAACGTGACGGTGGACCGCTGCACGTTCTTGAGGTAGAGCAGGGACTCGCGGAAGAAGAACCACTCAACGCCCTGGAACACGTAGTGGGTGCTGCACGTGGTCGCGAGGGCAGGCACACCCACCGTCCCACGTTTATGTTCTTTCCAGGGCGGCAGGACAGCTGAGCGGCAGGGAGAGCAGCAGCTTGGCATGGGGGCGGCAGCATCGGTGGAGATAGCTGTGGCGACAGCATCGGTGGCAGCGCCAGGGCCCTGCATCTCAGACTTGCGTAGATGTGGCTATGCAAAGTGGGTGTGCCCACGGCGTTCAAACGATGCCACGGAGGGCAGGCAGGCGTGCTCACATGATGTCGAGGATGAACCAGATGGTGGGCATGGCGGCGAAAAAGTAGAACCAGCGGAAGGACTCTGTGTTCTGGTCCTGCAAGTCATCATTGACAGTCAGAGCGCAGCAAAGCACACGCGCCGAGCAAAGTGTGGAGGGGGTAGAACGCAGTACTGATCGCCCCAAGAGCGCCACCGCAGGTGCAATGCCTGCGCCAGCCGTCACTCCATGCGTCCTGTGGTGGCTGGGCCTTAGTCAAGCCCTAGGCCGCACCGTGCGCTGGTCGAGCTGCAGGTGCAGCGCCAGGCCCACGATGAGCAGCACCAGAGCTATGCCCTCGGCAACCATCAGGTTCTGCCTGCGGGAGGTCAAAGCGGGCACACGCAGCGTGATGTGAAATCCGACAAGGGATGGCCCAGGCAGCAGCACCAGGGCATCACTCATAGCCGGCCTGACACCCAGCCCACACAGCCCCTGCCGAGACACCCAAGAGTCTGCTGTCTGGTGCTTTTCTGTCCCATCTGGTGTTATGCTTATCAAATGGCGCACGCACTCACCGATGTCGCAACTCCTCGCACCAGGCGGCATCACTTGGCACCATTGACCCAACAGCACATCGCATGGCATGCCAAATGACGTGCTGACACACTCACCAGTAGCGCAGCTTGTACCACTTAGTGCCGGCGGAGAAGGCCCTGTGCAGGTCGTGCTGCCCACGGTCCTCATCATCCTGCGATTCCCACAACCGAAATGTGTATGTTGAATCGCCAACCAAGGTGCACCAAGGAAGATGTCAGGAAGATGAAGCGACGCCCTTGCACACAGCAACCCATGCTGCATGCGAAATGTGATATTGGTATCTGCTTGCCAGACATGACTGTACCAGATGTAAAGCTCGCCACACACAGCACGACTGCAAGAGATTGTGCAGGGCATGGTAGGCCTGCAAGGTGTGCAGTGCAGGGCACAGCATGCAGCCCACAGTGTGCACAGTACGCACGTCGTCTGCATTGGCGAAGAGGCCCAGCTCCTCCAGCTTCTCGGCAGCTGCTCCAGTGTAGCGCGCCGAGTGGTTGGGGTCGTCTCTGCACACACGCACGCACGCACAACGTGGCGTGGGAGGGAGGCGGAGGAGGCGGTGCACATCTCCATGTGACCCTCTCGACACTCCCACGCACAGCATGCACAGCACACCATGCCACTCACCTGTCAGGGCTCGGCTCCATCCCCATCATCATCCCACCACCGCCCTCATGGTTAGGGTACACGTCCCCCCCCAAGCCCTCGGTCACCAGCGGTGCCGGCGGCGCCGTCTGGCTGCCCCACCCCCCACCCGCAGCAGGCATCGTGATTCCGTTGCTGTCCTGCAGCACGTCCGGTGGCGGCATGACCACCGCTGCGGGCGGCATGACACCGTCAAGGTACATAGCGCCCTGATGCTCCTGCTGCTGCTGCTGCTGCTGCTGCTGTGACTGAGCAAACAGCCCTGGCTGATCCCAACCTGGCAACCCATCCCCACCCACACCCTGCCCAGCCCCTGCCCCCGCACTCTGCCCTCTGGCAAGCGGCAGCGGCATGGTGGCAATCAGCGGGTGCTCCGCTGCCGCAGCCGCCATACCATCCGCCGCGCTCGCCGGCACGCCTGCTGCTGGCGCGGACGCTGCAGGCGACACTCCAGGGAAGGACGGGTTAGCAGAAGGCGACAGCGGCCCGGACGCCACCCGCTGCTGCGCCGAGAGGGGCGGCGTGGAGCCCTGCGGCTGCAGCTGCGTGGCTACGGAGCCTGAGGCGGACGTGGGGCCCAGCGGGCTGCTGACTGGCGTGGGCGACGCGGGCTGTAATTGGCTCGTGCGGGACATCGGTTGGGAGGCGGTGGCGGGGCCGGTGGGGCCGGGGGGAGGCAGGCCGGCGGCGGCGTTGAGTCGGGACTTGGAACGGAGGGCTGCGGTGGCGGCGGCGGCGTTGAGGGTGCTGCTCTGGTGCTGCTGCAGCGGGTGGACGAAGCTGCTGTGGCTGCTGGTGGTGGGGGAGGCGGCGGCGGCGGCGGCAGCGGTAGCGGCGGCAGCAGCGGCGGCGGCGGCGGCAGCGTGAGGATCGACGGCGGCACGGCGTTCGAGGATGCTGGTGGCTCCGGCGGCGCGTGCATGGAGCATCCTGGACCCTGGGGTAGGGTCTGCCATGGGGACCTCTCCGGCGTGGGAGCCCGTGAGGTTTGCGGTGAGCTGTTCAAAGGCCTGCGGGGAGGTGCGTAGGTGTGTGTGTGTCGATATTTGCATCTGTTTGGGCGCCTCGCCTCGGCGGGGCGCGTGGCCGGTCGCAACAGGCACAGTGCGGTGACGTGTTGAAGCTCTCTGCCCTTCTGCTCCAATACCTTCGCCTATACCTTCCGTTTTCCAATCCTCATGCCTTTCACGTACCCACTACCTGCCCACTGCAGCGGCCCAACACAGGCCTGCCAGCTGGCACCCAGCCATCGTCAATGCCACGCGACACGTGCGTTCATGCCTGCCTGGCGATCGTTCGTGACGGCTGCAGCATCATGACACCTGTCGTGAACACGATGATGATGATGATGATGATGATGATGATGATGATGACGACGTGTTGTCACGGTGACAGTGACGATCCCGGCTCTCACCTGCCGGGAATATTGCGCTCGCATGCCTGCGTCCATCACCACGGGCGTATACGACGGGTTCGCCACCTCCCTGTGCCGAAACGACGCGCCCTCCTCCGCCCCGCCCCCATACAGCGTGCGCGACGGCGCCGCCCCGCCCCCCGAAAAGCCCCCGCCCAACTGCTGCCGCTGCTGCTGCAGCTGCTGCTGCTGCTGAAACAGCTGCTGCTGTTGCAGCTGCAGCTGCTGCTGCTGCTGCTGGATCAGCTGCTGCTGCTGCTGCTGGTACTGCTGCTGCTGGAATTGCTGCTGCTGCTGGGCTTGCTGCTGCTGCTGGGACTGCTGCTGCGCAGCACTCGGCACCGCGGCAGCGCCTCCGGTGCTGCTGATGAGCTGCTGGCGCGACGGCATGCCCGACTGGGAGGCGGAAGGCATGCTGCTTGTGGGCAAGAAGGACGTCCCTGCGCCGACGGAGGGAGCACCAGAAAGCATGGCGGCCAGCGGTGGGCCGGCCCCGGCGGCGGCGGCGGTGCCGGCACCGCTGTTCCCCACGCGAGCACTGGAGAGGAGAGCGGCGGGGGGCAGGGCCGAGAGCGGCACGACGGTGGTGGTGGTGGGGGCGGCGGCTTGGGCGGCGGCGGCTTGGGCCACGGCCTGCGGGTGGATGAGAGGGAGGGCAGTGGCTACCGTCATCATCATCATCATTGCATGGCGTTCACGACAGGTGCCTTGATCCTGCACCCGTCACGAAAGGGCGCCAGGCAGGCCTGGCCAAGCAAAGCTCACGCCAGTTGCTTGTGGCTACTAGTGGCGGGCGGCGCGTGCTGAGCTAACAGCATCTGGTGCAGTCTGGTCTGGCAAGCTGACGTTTCCAACGCTCTCAGGCACCAAGGTGGGAAGCTAGTTTGCGTGCGCTTGCGGGCATTGCATGGAAACCAGCACTCACAGCCCTGACATCACGTGCGAGGCAAAGGCTTATCTCTGACTCTGACCACACCCAGGCACCCTTGGCGACGCCTGCAGCCTGCCTGGCCCTCTGCTCACCTGTGCGGTGGCGAGGTGCCGCTGCTTGAGCTCCCGCTCCCGCTGCGCCACCAGCCGTACTGTGTTCCTGCGCTTGCCGTCGTCGTCGTCCGAGGGAGGTAAACCTCCGGCGTGGGAACCCGCATGGGCGAGTGCACGGGACGCCGCCTCATACACCTGCACAAGAGCAGGTGAGCGAATGAGTGCGTTAACAACGACCTCCTACTCACTTCTGCTGTCTGCCGCCTCCACGTGACAAGACTGTTTCAGTCGCGGCATGATTGGTAACTTGCACGAGGCAAACAAGCCAGAGAGTAGCGTTGCCACTGCCGCTGCTAACGCGGCAGTCTCACTCGAATACCTCCACACACCTCTCCATACAGCGCAGTTAGCGACTGGTTGGACTGAGAAGTCAGCCCGCTGTTGCTCCTCTCCGGCGTGTGCAGCGCCCCAAACCCACCACCACCACCTCCTCCTCCTCCCAGCAGCCCCATGCGGCCGCCGTACCTCGTCCCTCCGTGCGCGCTCCCCGACTGCTGCCCCGCAGCAAAGCTCGCTCTCCCTCCCTGCCCACTACCGCCGCCACCGCTGCCCCCAGTGCCAAGCGCCGCGTTGCCCGCGCCCGGCGCTGCGCCCCCCAGCCCCGTGCTGAGTATGCTGTCCGTCCGCCCAGCCACCAGACCGCCCCCGCTCGCCCACGCCGCAGTCCGCCCTTGCGTCGTGTGGGCAGCAGCACCACCGCCACCGCCGCCCCTAGCGCTGTTGTTGCTGTGGTAGCTGAACAGCGGGTTAGACGCCTGCATGGACGACGGTGGCAGTCCGCTGCCAGCTGGGGGTGTGTAGCCGCCTGCGGCCAGCGCAAGGCTGCTGGTGTTCGAGGGGAAGGACATGAGCGGCATGCTGTTGGCTGCGGTGGCCGGCGCGGTGGCGTAGGGCGTGCTGGTTGTCATTGGAGAGTCGCCTTGTTGCTGCTGCTGGTGCTGCTGTGGTTGTTGTTGTTGGAGGAGCAAAGCGGCGTCATGCGCGCCGACCATGTCTGCCATGGACGGGAGCACGTGGAGGGAAGCCACGCTGCGCGCCACGGACTGCGCGTGCTGCTGCTGGTACTGCGCCTGCTGCATCGCGGCCTGCTGGTGGCCGGCGGAGGCGCCTGCTGCTTGCGCGGAGGTGGCATGCGGAGCGTGGAGCTCGGACTCGCCGCTGCTGCTCGTGCTGCTGCTGGCATTGCCGTAATCGGCGCTAGGTGGGAATCGTGGATCGCGGCCGTGCATCCAGTGTGTGCTCTTCTATTGTGCTCGTGTTGGCGTTCCTGGGGTGGAAGGTGTGGCGGGTGGCGCGGCGGCATCGGGCATGGGCATGGGAGGTGGCACCACCACCTCAATCGAGAGACGCTCACTCAGCCCCTGAGATGCGTGTTGCTGCAAGGAAGGCGCCTGCTCCAGCCGCCCGAGCTGTCTGACTCTGCTTTGCGCGTGTGGGTCCAGCCATCGCTCACCTTGCGGAGAGAGCGCGCCGTGCGCGTGTGGAGCAGCAGCGCCTCCGATGCCAATTGCTGCTTGTCACCGCCAGCCACTAAAGGTCGAAGGCGGTGCGGCTCCGACTCTGTGACTGAGTCGCACGTCCACGCCTGCCGCCGAACGCTCACTGGGATCGAGGGGCGTGTGTGTGATGCGGGAGACGAGGCTCGTGCATTTCTCGCGATGCGTGCGTGTTTGTGCGACTAATCGGTGTCCGCCATGACCCAGGTCTGCGTGCCCCTGCGCACCTGAAGCAGCGCCGTCGGACCTTGCACCTGCGCTCCGCAAGCATGGCAACACTCTCTGGGTGCTGCTGCAAGCTTGATTGCTGCTGGGGGGCGCACAGGTCCACCGTCGCGGTACGATGTACGCGCGCGCATCTGATCAGTCGCGCCGTCATCATCCTGATCCATACGTCGTCAGCTTGCATCTCAATCAACGCCACCACCATCCCATCATACCGTGTACACACGACCATACCCCGCACCAACGCCTGCACCACTCCACACGCCTACGAATGATGGTGTCCAAGGAAGCACAGAGCAGACCGCCATCAGTGTGAGCCGCCATCCTTGCGCAAATATATGAGGGGCCCTGGACAGCAGCAGATACCACGCCTCAGCTGCTCCTCGAGCCTGTGGCTCCTTCCAGCAGGACAAAACCGCAACCCGCATGTTGGCAGCGCTTGCGGCAGCCACAGCCCGTGTGGACGCCGCAACCCTGACTGCAACTCCTTAACCTCGGTCCTCGGAACATCCCGCCTGGCGTCGCAGGTTTAAACCACCAGAAGCACCACCACGCTACTAACAGCCAGTGTGGGCCGTCGCCGGTGGCACTGCTGAACACACCACCGCACATGAGACTATGCAGACTTGGGTCAACCACAGCATGGCCATGGTTGCCATGGGTCGCCCCTGAGCTCCCCACCGCCCTGGCTTCTGCCCACGTGCTTATATGCGCTGCGTAGTGCAGGCGCGAGAGCACATGCAGCAGCACACTGGCGCTACAGCAGCCAGCGCCACCACCACCACCCACCACCAGACGCCACCAACGCATCGGAAACAACCCTGGTGTGGCGCGCAAACTGCCTTGCGGCCACCACCAGTACCACCACCAGTACCACCATCAGCACCATAAAGACTAGAGCGCGTGGCGCAGTCCGTGACCAGCACGGTCCAACCAGCCAGCGCGCGCACACACACGCCAACGCACGCACACACCGCGGGCCATGGTTGATGGCCCCGACATGCCGCATTGTCAAGGTCGAGGCCCCCTGCCCCGTGTAGCAGCTCAGGCAGGTCTGCACTCCGTGGGTTCCCTCTGCATCGTTCACAGTCTCGGCAAGGTTGAAGGACAGGATGGCTGTTAGTCGGTCACCTCCGGAATATATGACCGCCTGCAAAAGAGCCTGGCAGGTTTAAAGGGCCGTCACCACCACCATAGCTACTCAACAGCTGAGGCAGTAGTGCATTTTGCCGCCTCGCCTCGAGTCGGTTTTTCGCCAGTACGATGTAAGGCACCGTCCACCACGATTAACCCCCACGACGCAATATCACTTCCCAGCGCATCCCGCGTCTCATCGTCATAGCTCTAAATAACCAGGAGGGAGAACTAGGGCAGGGGCGCGCCTCATCACCAACCAGCGCCCGATCTCGTTTTGACATGCCATCATGACATGCGCTACAGCTAAACCCGCTTAAAGTGTGCACGGAGGGCACGGAGAGCGGCCATGAGCATGTGCCAGCTTTTGGAACATGCACTAGACGGGCCCGTGCTGCACGGCGCACCAGGCAGGTGCTATAGGCCGGCAGGTGCCCAGAGCCGCAGGGCGCAGCAACTGACTCAAGAGGCGCAGTCATGCTGATCAGTCGTGCTGATCAACTCTCCTCACGCGTGCATGCAACTCCGCAACTCCTTCAAAATACATTTACAAGGCAGCCGGCAGCTTTTTTCCCGCTGATTCAAAAAAGTGCGCGTGGTGATTTGCACTCGTACAAAGGGAGAGGGCATGTGGTGTGTAGGTATGCCCTCGCCGCCGCTCCATCTCGTGCGCAAAACTGAAAACTGCTCACCCGACCCTCAGCATCACCAAGGCGTCCTCTCTCGCTCTCAAGAGGCCCCACTTTGCTTTCAGCTAGCCGCCACGCTGCCACTATGCTCAGAGCAAACACCCACTGGGTATGAGCTCCCACTCCACCGCTCCACCACTGCTCCACCGCTCACAGACTGGTGCCTTGGGATCGCCACTCCTAATCAACCCGCAACACGATGAAGCAAGTCCCCCGTATTACTAACGGACCAAGACGCCTGAACCTCACTAATGGACGATCCCCTCCACGCACTGGGCTTCACACTCTGAGCAGCAGCAGCAGCCGCAGAAATGGATTCGTTGCCTGCCACCATGGGCGGTGACTGCAGCTGCACATGTTGACACTCCTCCCCGCCTGCAAGCTGCGAGCTGCAGGCAGGAGCTGGGCACAGCTGGGAAGGCTCTAGCTCAAGCCATGGCTGCCCACGTGAGCATGTCCAGGTCGTCTGCCAGATACCCACCCATCCCTGATGAGCCCATCCCACCACCGCGCCCACCCAAGCCCGCACCGCCGCCATTGCACTGCGCCACCACGCCGCCCAATCCGTCCTCCCCGTCGTCATCCTCCTGCAGCAGCGCCAGCGCGTCGTCGCGCGGATCCAGCACCACCACCGCCTCCTCATCGTACTCGACCTCCTCCTCCCCACCGCCACCGTTGCCGCAAGCGCCGCCTCCGTTCTCGATCAGCGAGTCCGAGTCCTCGCGGGAAAGCAGCTCGTGCTGTGCGGCGGCGGCGGCGGCGGCGGCGGCGCTGGGCGTGGCGCCGCCAGTGCTGGGGAGCTTGGAGCCGTCGGGCGCAAAGAGGTGCGCGTAGAGGTGCATCTCCTCCTTCTTGATGAAGCGGCCCTTGATGCGGGGGCGGCGGTCGGCGTTGATCTTGCGGAGCTCATACCTGCGAGTGACATGCAGCGGTTGGAGGCAGTCCACGGTTCAGCGGCAGTCCGGTTGAGGCAGGTATGGTCAGGCCCTCCCCACCACACACAAGAAGAGAGTGCAGCGTCATTTGCCAATGGTTTGAGGTCTCGTTACAGGGACTCGTTACAGGGAGAATCCTTGGTTCACTACCATCGCGAGCACAACTGCTTCCCCTCCTTCCCACCAGCAGGCCACCCGCCTCCCACAGCGCAAACAGCCCTGGCAGAAGCAGCCCCTAAAGGCGCGCACCTGATCTTCTTGGTGTAGGCGCGGCGCGCCCGCTTCTGCCGGTACCGCTCAACCGCCTCCGCCCGGGTCCTCACGCTCCCCAGCTCCTCCCCACCGGCCGCAACGCCGTGGTGGTGATGGCCCCCGTGCGCGTGGTGCTGCGCGTGGTGCTGCGCGTGCGCATGGGCGTGCGCGTGGGCCACAGCGGCAGGCGCCGATGGTGGTGGTGGTGGCACGGCTGGTAGCTGGGCGGAAGCTGGAGCGGCGGCGGTGGCCGCTGCTGCTGCCGCAGCCGCAGCCGCAGCCATGTGGTGGTGGTGTGCGGCCGGGGGCCAGGCGAGACCCGGGTGCATGAGGCCACCGGGCAGCTGCCCCATCATGTTGGCGTTTGCGGCGGCTGCCACGGCGGCGGCAGCGGCGGCCAAAGCGTGGCCTCCGTTCCACATTGCGGCGCGGCTAGCAAAGGCGTCCATCGACCCGTCAGCGAGCGGCAGCATGCCAAGGTGGGCGGGCAGAGGCATGGGCGGCATCAAGAGGTGCGGTGGCAGCATTTGCTGCTGCTGCTGCTGCTGCTGCTGCTGATGGAAACCGGCGGTGGAGTCACCGGCATCCAGGTGCTGCTGCTGCTGCTGCGGCGGCGTGGGCAGGTGCGCGATGGTGTGCGCCCGTTGCATGGCGGGCGGCGCCCACGGCCCCTGCTGGTACTGCTGCTGCTGCTGCTGCGGGTGGTGGTGGTGGTGGCCCGTCAGGCCGCTGCTGCTGGAGCGCAGCACGCCTGGCGCCACACTGGGGGGCGGCAGCATCACGACGGGCGCGTTGAAGCCAGCCAGGTGGTGCGCACGCTTGCTGCTCGGCACACCATCGTCAGAGCCGCTGCCGTTGCCACTGCCGTCAGGGGCGCCGCGGAGCTGCTGCTGCTGGCCCAGGTCCATCACGTGCATGCCGCCGATAAGCGGCGCGACCATTGACGCGGTCGCCGGAGACGCCTGCGGCGTGGTGGCGGCACCACCAAGCGACCCGCTGCGGTCAAAGCCGCCACCGCCGTTGCCAGGCAGGCGGAGCAGCGGCGGGGGCGGGGGATGGGCGGCAGCGGCGGCGGCGCGGTGGCCGTCGGGGGCAGCGGTGGTGGTGCAGAGAGGCTGACCGGCGTCAACAGAGGTGCTGCTGGTGCATGAGTGGTCGTCTGCGTCGCGCTCCTGCTGCTGCTGCTGCTGCTGCTGGGCCGCGGGCTGCTGCTGCCAGGCGTTTGCGCCGGCCTGTTGCTGCAGGCGTGGGCTGCTGGCCAGAGAGCCGCTGGTGAGCCGTTCCACGTATTGGTGGCTGTGGGCGTTGCCGTCGCTCTGCAGCTGCTGCGGGTGCTCCTGCATGAGGCCCAGGCTGCGCTTGTTGGTCCTGGAGCGGACCAGGGGCGCACGCGGGCTGCCACCGCTGTCGCTGTCAGCGTGTGGCGAGGCGGCGGCGGGCGCGGACGGGGCAACGGCGGACGGCTGCCGGCTCAAGCCTGCGGCGGCCTCACCCGCGTGCGCCTGCTGCTGCTGCTGCTGCAGCGTGTGAGCCGTGCACCAGCTCTCGGAGCTGTTGTTGTCGCGGCTGCCGTTGTTGCTGTTGTTGTTGTTGAAGGTGGCGTTGATGGTGGCGGCCGTGTGCACGGTGCTGGGCACCTGGTGCAGCTGCATGAAGCTGGCCGCTGCCGCCGCCATCATGCTGTTGCCCAGGCTGTTCCAGCTTGCAGCGCTCATGCCAGCGCCCACGACGGTGGGGTGGTAGGGCGCGCCGTTGCCGTTGTTGAGCACATGGCTGCCGCCGTTGGCGTGGCTGCCGGTCATGCCGTCGTGCCGCTGCTGCTGCTGCTGCAGGTACGGGCTCGGGTGGTGCATCACATTGTTGTTGAGGTTGCCGCTCTGGTGTTGTTGCACGTGTTGTTGCTGCCGGTGCGAAGGCATCTGCAGCAGGAAGGCGTCGGCGGCTGCGCTGGGGAAGTCCGCCAGCAGCGACGATGAGTCCAGTTGCGGCGTCTGCTGCTGCTGCTGCTGCTGAGGCGTGGCCCACATGTGGAGCGGCAGGTCGCCGCCGTGCGCACACGCGGCCGACTCGTCCGCTCCCTCAAAGGACGTCTGGTGCGTGGCCACCACCATGCAGTTGCCGCTGCTCATCAGCGCCGCATTGGCGCTGCCGGTGTTGCCTCCGCCATCCTCCCAAGTGCTGCGCACAAGCGCCGAGACGACAGCGCGGACAGGGGCGAGTTTCAGTGGCACTGCCGCTGCCAGCCTGGAAAGCGCAATGGACCGACGCGCCTGAACAGCGGCCTGCAGCGCGCCCCGGCGCTCACCTGAGCAGCTCCTCTATGTCCAGGTGCAAGCGGGGAAGGAACCTGAGCGAGCTTGCGTCGACGGCGGCCATAGCGGCGTGATGGCACCTGCGGAGCGCAAGTCGGGGAGCGGCACGCTCGCGACGCGCCCCACTGGCTAGCCATCGTGCAGCTAGCGTGCATCAGCGCGCTGTGATCCCTGCTGCAGCGGGCGGAATACGCTCTGGGCGCGGGGGGGCTCAAAGCGACAAAAGTCTGTCCGCTCGCGCTCCCCGACCCCGCAATGCGCTACCGCTCAGGCGTGGCTGCATTGACTCCCTGCCGCTGCTCCTTGCTGCTTGCTGTCTCGCAACGACGTCGCACGCGGGGGCTGCCCTCTGCTT
>QAXK01002327.1:0-13202 GCA_004335735.1 Chlorella sp. KRBP | reverse complement strand
GCTGCCGCCGCCCGCCCCCCTCTGCCCGCCCACCGCCCCCATCGTGTCGGTCCGCGGCCCGCTCGCAGCGTGCGCCGGCACCGGCAACGGCACGTCCTTCCCCAGAGGTGCCCATAAGTGCAGCGCCTCTGGCGGGGGGCGCTGACGCGACGGCGGCCGCTCCAGCTGCACGGCGATGCGCTCCCGCCACACCGACGGGTCGATTTCATCACCTCGGGACCCTGGCCGGGCGCTCTGCACCTGACGCACCCCGCCTGGGGAGGGGCCTTGCGGCCGCACCAACGCCGCGGCCGCCGCCGCCGCAACCGACACCTCGTCCGCCTCCAAACCGCCGTCACGCGTCGCCGTCGCGCCCATGTGCACAGTGGCCATGTACTGCTGCTCGCTACCTGCCGACGCCCGGTGCTGGTTAGTGCCTCCGCTGGTCGTGCTAGGGGTCACGGTGGCAGGAGCGTGGTGGTGCGTGGATCGGTCAGAGAGCAGTGACGCAGCACCGGCACCGCTCCCTGCCGCAGTCCACCCGCCCCCGCGCTGCTGCACACCCACACCCACAGCACCGCCGCCCGCACCCTGCATGACCCCAGACGCCCCTGTTAGGGCTGCTGTAGGGCTCCCAAGCCCTCCCAGCGCGTGTGCGCCACCCGCCGCTGCCGCCGCCGCGCCCCACGCGCCCTTCCGGCTCGGCGACAAGGGCCCGCCACCTCCGCCACCCCCCGCCGCCTCCGCCGCCGCCTGCTGCTGCGCCGCCGACGGCGTGAAGAGCGACGGCGACAAGCTCCCCAGGTCCACCTGCCTCACCGGAGCCATCACATGCAGGTGGTGGTGCTGCGCAAAGCTGTCTGCTACGGAGGAGTTGGCGCCGCCCGCGCCGCCGCCAGAGGGTGAGAGCATGTCGCTGGCCCGAGGGCGTGGCATGACGGCGGCGGTGGCGGGGCGGAGGTCGAGGTTGTTGAGACCGGCGGCCACGGCGCCTGGGCCGTGCTGGGCGAGGCTGCTGCTGGAGGATGACGCGGCTTGCGGCAGGCCTGCTGGGCCCCCGCCGGCAGGGGTGCCAGGGGTGCCGGTGATGCCGTCGGCGCTGCTGGTGGAGCCGAGGAAGGCGCGGGGGGGCGGCGGGTGGGCGGTTGCGGAGGAGGAGGCGGCGTGTGGTGGTGGGGGGGAGGGGGAGGGACGGGTGTTGGGCGGGGGTGCGTCTTCGTCGAGCTCGCCAAGCCCTGCATGCGGGTTTGAGGGGCACTAAAGTGGGTTAAGGACCTGGACCATTGAGATGATGTGGGTTCATGGAGGTGCCCTGCCCGCAGGTTGCCATTCCGGCGAACAGCGAACTTCACACCCATCTGGGCGCACAGGTAGGCACCAGCATGCTCACCAGAGGTGGCTGCCTGGGTGGCGGGTGTGTGTTGAGCTTAACATCTGGTACAGCCATGTGTGGTGCTCATCTTGCGCATGAACTGGTCCAAGGCTCCCCCAACCCCAACATCAACATCACGCTCACCAGAGGTGGCTGCCTGGGTGGCGGGTGTGGTGTTCATCTTGCGCATGAACTGGTCCAAGGTCATCCCGCCATAGTGGCTCTCCTCCCCATCATCGTCGTTCTGCAAAGCAACAGCACAGGAGCACCAGCACCACTCAGCGACCGTCCTTGCTCCGTCCCACCACAAAGGCACTCGCTGCTCACTGCTGCGAGTGCGCATAGCCCTCCTCCCTCGGGGCGGGCCTATCTCTGGGGAACTCCTTGCTCTGGATTATGGTTTAGTCTGAGTGAAACCTCGGCCGCACCGCACCTCATAGGGCATCTGCTCCTCCACCGGAATGTCCTCGTACGACATGCTAGCCATCAGCGCGTCGCCGCTCAGCGGAGGCCCATGCGCCCCATACCCTAGCCCTAAACCTCCGGGCGGCGCGCCCGACCCGGAAAGCCCCCCGCTCACCCGCCTTGCCCCACCCACCGCCCCTCCCACTCCTCCCCCAGCAACCCCGCCAGCACCGCTGGGCCGAGCGGAGGAGGACATTTGCACAACACCTCCCGCGTGAGGCAGCAAAGAGCCGTCGTGGCTGCCCCCGCCCCCGCCGTGCTGCATGCTGCTCGACCGCTTCACACCCACACCCGCTCCTGCTCTCGTCGTCGCCGTCGATGCCACTACCGAGGAGGAGCTGGTCGAGGTGCCTGTCAGACCGACCCCGTGGCGTGGCGCCTGCCCAGCGGAGGGCGGCCGCAGCTGCGCTGGTGGGGCTGGCGTACTGAGGCCTAGCGTCCCGACCACCACGTCGCCGGCCGTGACGATGAGCGGGATCGACACCTCCGCCTGCACCCCACCAGCCGGCCCACCGTTCGGGCCCGGAAACAAGCCCCCGCCGCCGTCGCCATCGCCGTCGCCATCGTGGCCGTGCTGCTGCATTGACGTCAAGCGATCCTGGATGCTGTCCCCGCTATCGCTGCTGCTGTCGGTGTCGTCGACGTTGGACACCGCGCCGACGCGCGCGTCGTGGGGCCGGTAGCCGTGGCGGCGCTGCGCGGTGTGCGAGGCCGTCGCGATCGGCGCCGTGCCGCCCCGAGGCGCGCCGAAGCCCCGCGGCCCGCGCCAGGATGACAGCTGCTCCTTGTGCGGAACGCTGCCGCGCAGTTTGGCCGCGATCGCCTGGCTGCTGTCGCCCGTCAGCCTGCCCCCTCCACCTCCAGCCCCTCCACCACCACCACCACCTGCAGCCCACGGCGCACTGGGGCTGCTGGCGTGGGTGGGCGGAGTCACCCCAGAGGGGCGCAAGCGGCGGGCGCCGCTGGCCGGAGACGAGGGCTTATGCATGGCAGACCCTAAACCTCGCTCCCTGGCCATGCTAGCCATCATGCTCCCAGGTCGCTGCGCCGGCCCCGCCGCATCACCACCACCGCCACCACCACCACCACCACCGCCACCACCGCCGCCACCACCACCGCCGCTACCACTCCCAGCAAACACTCCGCTGCCCGCTCGCAAACCTCGATGTGATGCTCCGGCCGCGCCACCCGCATTGAGTCCAAGGGCAGAGGCTGTCGTGGAAGGGGGGACCTCCTGCCAGGTGCTGCTGCGTGCGGGGCCTAGGCCTGGGCCTGTGACCCGGCTCCTCTCCGCAGCTAGGGCGGCGTTGCTGCTGCTGCTGGCGGTGGAGCCGCGCGCTTGCGGCACCGGGCTTGCAATGCCGTACGCCGTCATGAGGCGACCGGCCTTACTAGCGCTAGGATGATGATCCGGCTTGCTGCTGCCTTGGACCACTGGGGAGGAGGAGGAGGAGGACGATGGGGGGAAGGAGGTGGTGCCGCCACCACCGGGAGCTCCGTTGTGGTGTGGGTGGTCGGTCCGTGGGGGGACGTTGGGCGCAGCGTGGCGAAGGTAGGGAGAGGTGGCACCGCTGGGCGAGGCCCCTCGTGCGGGCGCCTGTGCTGCCGCCGACCTGCACATTAGGTGAGCGTAATTCGGGACGACGAGAGTGTTACCTTCCGCTCCAGCCTGCAGCGCAAGTGGTTGCACGTCCTTGGTGCTAGCACCTAGCCCCCCAACAAACACCAAAGGACACAGCTCTACTGCTGCCTGTGTTACCTTTGTGTGCACAGGTGCTTGCCAGAGATGGCTGCACCAGATGTAAAGCTTGACACACACACAGATGGACCACTCACCACGCTGCCGATGCTGCGGGCGCCTCGGACAGCTGCTGCTGCTGCTGCTGCTGCTTGCCCCGCGGAGTGTTGGTGGCAGACTGCGCATGCACCTGCACCCCCGTACCCCCACCAGGGCTTGCACCCGCATGCATGGCCCCGAGCCGCAGCTGGTGCGACAGCTGCATGCCCAAAGACGCGCCCCCTGCGCCCCCGCCGACGCCGGCCCCATGCGTAAGCCCTAGGGTGCTGGTGTCCACGCTGTGCCGCATGGAAGCAACGCTGGCGGGGCGGCCGGGGTGTGCCTGGCGCCCCACCGCCGCTGCTGCGTTTGCCGCGCCGCTTAGCCCGTGCCCCCCGCTGAGGTTGCGCTGCAGGCCGCTGTTTGGTGGTGCGGGCATGTATGCGCTGCTGGTGGTGGGATGGTGCGCTTCCTTGAGGCTGGCGGAGCGCGCCCACTGCTGCGGCGGCCCACCGTCATCGTACGCCATGTGCCCCTCTGTGCCGCTGCTGCCAGACAGCCACCAGCCGCCTGTGCTCCTGAGGATGCTTGCTAGCGCCCACAGGTGCTCCTCCTATGGGCCTGCAGTGGAGCACGCCATCCCGGATGCCGATCGAGCGCGGCGAGCTTTCGGGAGCTGGGAGGGCCCAGACGCTGCGGCTGTGCGACTGGAAAGCACGCTGGTGGGTCCGTTGGGGGTGAGCGAAGCCGCTGGCGCGTGTGGCAAGCCGTGTCGTGGATGCAGATGGCAAGTACGGCCTGTGCGAGAGCGAGCGCGCTGCGCAGAGGAGCCACGCGCGCGTCTCCTAGCTATCCGTGCGTGCTGGTTTCGTGTGTCGCTGCTCCACTTTCGGCCACATGTCGGTGGGGACAAACACGATTTTGCAACACCGACAGATCGCGGCAGCTGCACACACGGCAGCAGGCAGGTCTCAGGACTCAGGCACTCAGCATGGCTGGCTCAGCAATGGCCGCATCCGCCCGCACCAGAAGGAGAAACAGCAGGAGACGCAAGAGCAGCATGATGAATGCAAGCGTCACAGCAAGGTGTACAAGGGTCGGTGAGTCATCATCCAAATCGTGGCTATGTGCAGTCATCGCGCGCCGGCACTGGCGTGCAGCTCGGAGAACCACCCTGGGAATCCCATCACCGCGCATCAGGCACCGTTCCAAACCACCACGTGACCGCTCCCATCCCCATCTCCACCTCCCCCACCTCTGCTCCCACCACCGCCTCCAGGCACACCGTCGCCGGGACCACTCCCAACCGGCCCCACCACCACCTGCTGCTGCTGCTGCTGCGCTTCCAATGGCGCCGCCACATGCACCACTGCGGCCTCAATCCCTTGCCGTTGCTCCACCGCCACCTCCCCCGGTGTGGATGGCGTGACGTGCAAGCTGCTCTCACCCCGTGACCCCGTCATCCCCTCGCCTGCTCGCTTGACCATCCCACCACCACCTCCTCCACCTCCTCCACCACCCATACCACCACCCATACCACCACCACCACCACCTGCTCCACCACCTATACCGCCGCTGCCACCACGCAGCAGTCCGCCGCCACCCCCAGCGCCAGCGCCAAAAACGCCGCCGCTGCCGCCGCGCAGCAATCCGCTGCCCGCCCGCCCGGCCTGCTGCCGCGCCGCCGCCCTCGCCTGCCGCACCACTGCGCTGCCGCCGTTCACCAGCTCAGCATGGTGACTCAACCCCAAAACCGCCACCAGGTCCCACTCTGGCACGTGCCCAGGGATGCCACCGCTGCCGGCCTCCTGCAAGCCCCCGTTAGGGCCTGCATGGCCGCCGTTTGGTTGCTGCTGCCCTCCTGGCGTTTTACTGGCGGTGGTGGTGGTGGTGGTGGTGGCGGTGGTAAGCATGGTGGTGCTGTAGCGGGCGTTGCCGCCGTGTGCGCTGGTGGGGCGCGAGGCGTGCAGAGGGGTGGGCGCCATGGTGCCTAGGGTTTGGTGGGGCTCCATGAGGTCGTAAGCCCTGGCGATGTCCTGCACGTTGGACTCGATCGCCCTGCAGCCGGCAGCAGCACCAGGAGGTGTCGACAACATGTTGTGAGGGGCGCTGGAGACTGCGCCATGGCGTTCAAACAGTGGAGGTGGCGGAGCAGGAGGTGGATCAGCGTGAAAAGAAAGAGAGAGAGTCTCACTCACTTGCAGATGGCGTCGAGTGCCAGCACCCGGAAAGGCTCCTCAATCTGCAGCCACATGCATGGGCCAGGGCTTGCGTGAAGGAAGCACTTGGGCTGAGGGTGCATACTACCTGGCATTTACCAGAAAGCAAGGCGTGGCCACTTGCAGCCGCAACCGGTGGCACACACACCTGCACACCGATGTTCTCCGTCCCTAGCAGTAAGAATGCGATCATGGGCGCCACAACCATGGTGGACCATCCGATGGAGGGCCACAGCATGAGCGGGCTGCAGACGATGAAGACGTTGATGAAGCGGGACGTGTGTCGTGTGTAGGCGGAAGGGATGGCGGTGCGCTGGATGCGCTCGCACGCTGCAGGTGGAAGGGCAAACAGTAGGATTCAGGAGGCTATAGTTAGGGTTTGGTTGAGGGGCATCAGGCTTCTCTGTGCGCTCTCAAAGTGCGTTTTGCCTCGTCAACAGCCAGGGCCAGCGCTCTGCTGCCGGGTTGCGACATCAAGTATGAAGCCTCTTGCTGCCTCACCTCCGCTCATGTTGACGAAGAGAGACACTTGCTCCTGCAGGACCATCTGCACGACCATTCACACACACAATCAAGGCACACAAGCTGTCAGGGCATGCTTGTCGCTGTGCTTTGCCGGCTTTTCCACCACCAAGAGGCGCACATGGCAAACTGCGCACATGGCAAACTGGTGTGAACTTTGCTGGACGAGGCCTGCCTGGCGATGTTTTGTGACGGCAGCAGCAGCATGACGCCTGCCGTGAACGCCATGCAATGACGACGATGACGGCGATGATGATGACGATGATGATGATGATGGCTCCAAACTACATGAGAACGCACCTGCTGCATGTCAGACAGGCCCAGGGCCCTGTGCCCACACACCCACGAGATGACGTGCGCTGCACCCAGCGGTCGGTTGGGCCACCTCCTCCGCAGGTACTCTCGTTCGGCAAACGTGAGCAGGTGCGCTGCCTGCTCCTCACACCTGCACAGCCGCCACCGCCACCACCACTTATCATCATCAGCAGATTCGCACGGCTTTCGTGACTAGTGTCAAGGGTGCTGCAGCCGTCACATACAGTAGGACCGCCAGGCAGTGGAACGCAGTCGCTCACCCCCTGCGCCTCCCCATGGCATGAAGGCAATCCACCGCACCAACACCCCATGCAAACCAAACCCTAGCTAGCCCTAGCCCCATGCACTAGCGCTCACCTGGCACTGGTAGCCTCGCGCAAGTGGCCTCTGAGAATGTGCACGGATGCCGCGATCCAACGCATGGCCACCGCCATCATGTCCTGCTGCAGGGGCGTCTGGGGGCTGTCCTGCCCGCCGCAGGCGTAGACCAGCAGCAGGCGGGCCAGGTTTCGGCCATAATTTACAATCTGCATCAAGCAAATGGCAGCAAGTGCAAGGATGGTGGTCTACCACCTGCACAGGCGTAGACCAGCAGCAGGCGTGCCAGGTTGCAGCCATAGTTTGCAATCTGCACAGGGTTAGGAGCGGAAGGATGCAAGGGTGGTGGCTTACAAATAGCGTTTACAATGTCGTCAATGCGCTTGCCCCTGGCCACCTTTCCACACCTCCCACCTGCAGAGTCTCCCCCTGGCAAGCTCCCCCAGGCCCGCACTCTGTTGAGACCCCCCTCCAACCGCACCTGCCCCCAGGTGACGCGCCCCTCCCACCAGCGTGAGTAGCTTGAGTTCGTCTTGAACACCAGCAGCAGGGAGAGGGCGAATGAGGTGAGCGTGAAAGGTGCCGCCCAGCCCGACTGCACGCCAGGCGCGCCCAGTGGCTGCGCGGTGTGGGGCATGTGCATCGACACGCAAACACCCACGGTCCCGTGTAGGTACTGTGTTGTGTGCACCTGGCCAACATACTGGCAGCGTCTCATCAGGCCCCGTCCGGCGTGCTGGCGTCAGCGAGGCACGATGGCGCCAAGAGCAGGGCAGGAGAGCACAAAGCGCCTTCAGGTGTGCGTGCCCGGCACCCACCACGATGAGTTGCTGCCACAGGCACACGGCCAGCGAAGCGAATGCCACCAGCACCAACTGCCAGATGAAGCCAAGCGCCACGCGCCCGCTGCGACCGACACGCGTGTGCACAGCGCAGTAGGCCGTTGGTCCTGAGCAGGCATGGCTTTGACGTGTGTTGCTGGCCTTGCGTGGGCGTGTGCCACCGTGGCTGCTAGCACCAGTGCAGCGGCAATGACAACTGCTCACAAGACGACCGGCTCCACCCGGTGCCTCCACGTCGCGTTCCTGTGCCCGTTCCAGTCCTGGAATGTGAACACCTGCAATGTGCCGAGGACGCCAGCAGTTGGCGCGCGGCGTGCGGCGCACACGTTGCATTCCTCCACACAGTCCACGCAGTCTCACCTTGTCCTCGAACAGCCGCTGGTGCGACTGCGGCTGCTCCAGCAGGTGCGAGAGGTGCCGCATGAGCACGCTGTGCTCCCGCCCTCCGCCGTCCTTTGCCATGACGCTTGCTTCGTACTCCCTCAAGTCCTCCCTCCAGGCTCCATCACCGCAGGGGCATTGCTCTTCAAGGTCAGCTCATCTCTGCAGCATCCTCTTCTCCTCTCCCCCGCTTGACGTCGCAAGCCTCCATCCCCATGTTCGGTTCATCAAGAATTGCACGATGCGGCAGCGATAGCCCCTCGCACCGATCGCCACTCCCCAATCCATCCATCGCCATGGGAGCATCCAGCAGCACCGAGGCTCAGCAGGTGCCGCGCGCTACCTCCTCAAGCGTCCAGGAAGCGCCATCGCAGCCACAGCAGCCAGAGGCAGCAGCGCCGGAGGCATCGTCGTCGGCCAGCATCGCCACCATCGCCGATCCCAGCCCTCCGCCGCCGAGCAGCACCTCGACTGAGCAGAGCGAACCCAAGCCTCCCACAAAGAAGAAGAAGAAGACGTGGGAGCCGCTTCAGGTGCCCTCGGCGATGGAGATCATGCAGCAGGACATTATGAACAACTGTTTAGTCAAGGGGACCTTCAGCGGCGCCATGGGCGGCCTCGCGGGGATGGCGTTCGGGTTGTTCACAGCCAGCCTGGAGAACGCCGGCGCAGGGGTGAGTCAAGGGCTGGCGTGGCGGTGAAGCGGGTGGGGGCTGGGCAGCGGGGTGATGGCACTTTGTGCTGCGCAGCAACAGATCGCGAGATGGCCGTAGGTAGCCCTCCACGCAGAACGTGCGGGGCTTGACTTGCATCTGTTTGGACCACAGGGGTGCGTCAGATGTCCCCGCAGCGCCAGACGCAGTGTGCCGTGTGCCAGCCCTCTCCCTGCCGGCCTGTAAGGCGACTCCCCACCCAGCCAGGCCCCACTAGCCAAGGCCCATCGCCAATTGGTCCATGCCTCCGGACAGAAACAAACACGAGTGCACGCGCCATTGTGCCTTGCAGCCTGGGGACCTGTCTTTGGACGTGCGGGACAAGCCGACGCGCGTGGTGCTGCGAGAAATGTTCAACAACATGAAGGACAAGAGCCTGTGAGTGCATGGTGGTGGTGGCACGGATGGTGGACGGGCAGGTGGGCAGCTGCGGTGACTCATTGAGCCGCTAGCAGAGTGAGCGCGGAACAGGTCAAGTGCTACATATTGGGAACGCACAGCCCGGCCGTCGCATGGGGCCTTGACGTGGCCCTGTGGTCCTTTCCGCCTGCCCACCTCGTCGCTCTGCAGATCATACGCCCGGGGCTTTGCCTACTTCGGAGCCCTGTATTCGTTCAACGAGTGCGTAATTGAAAAGTTCCGGGCCAAGCACGACAAGGTCAACCCTGCCTTGGCCGGGTGCGCCACGGGGGCCATGATGGCGTATGGAGGTGAGTTGCGCAACGAGATGCGCTAGTTTGGGTGCAGTGTAGATCTACCCTGCCTTGCCGTAGCACACACCTCAGAGGGGCACGAACTTGTGATGGTCCTGTGGTGCGCAGGGGGCCCAGGCGCCATGTGCTTTGGCTGCGTGAGCGTGGGCGCCTTCAGCGTCGCAATCGAGCACTTCCTGGATATGTGATGATGCCCCTCGCTTGCTGCGTGCTGTTGCTGCGGACTTATTTATTCTTTTCAAGGACGGGCAGGCGCTGCTGCGCCGTGCGCCCACGCTGCCTGCAAGCTGTGCCGCTCCTGCACCTGCTCCCACCTGCTCCCACACGACCGTTCGAATCCGAAATGCTGCGGAGCGTGCGGCGCCGGCGCCATGCGAACCAACACGAGCATCGCGACCCCTTCAGAGCCCATGGAGCTGCCCGTGCGCGTGCTGCAGGCCACCCTGGCGCGGTGACGCATTGCATTGTGCATCACGCAGCAGCCCCCCAAGTCGAGTCGATTGAAGCAGCCACACCATGGCCGAGGCGACGATCAACAAGGAGGTGTTCTCGCGGCGCCTCAAGCAGCTCTATGAGCACTGGAAGGTGCGATCCTGGGCGGGGCGCTTCAACTTTGAGCATCTCGTGTGCGGCCTCCCCATCGCCCACAGCGTGTGTCGTGTCGCCGCGCAGAGCAACCCGGCGCAATGGGGAGGCAGCTCGGCGATCGTGGTGGCCACCGGCACGACCAGCGAGGACCTGCGCTACCTGAAAAGCTTGGCGCTGCACCTGTGGCTGCTGGGCTACGAGCTGCCTGGTGCGCGTGTGTGTGCAGCAGCGGAGGCAGCAACTCATCTGCAACTGCGGTGCCACCAGGGTGCTCCAGCCAGGGCGGGCAGTGTGCGGCGGCACCACCTGTCCGCATCGTCAAGCGCCAGCCTTCCGCAGTGGCCGCTGCAGGGCGAACAGCACGCAGGAACTGTTACTGCTGGTGCACAGCAGCGCCAGGAGTGGACAGCAGCGGCACCTGCGTGCCGTGCGCCCCCTGACGGCCCAGATCGCCGCGCCTGCCCACAGGCAATGTCGTCCGTTCAGCAGCCCACGCACCAGCCACCAGCACAGCGTCACTTTGGGGGAACAGGGGGTCGCTGGCAGCGTCTCGCCTGACCCGGCGCAGCGTTGGGTGGAGGACAAACACGCATCCACGTGCCTCCTGCTTTGCGTGCAGACACGGTGCTGGCCTTCACGCCCACGCACCTGCACGTGCTCAGCAGCCAGAAGAAAGGTGAGGCCCACACGCTTGCAACAATGCAACAATCGCGTGCTGGAGGGGGCCATGCGTGGCGCTGCTGGGCCGGCAGGCCTTTGGACCCGCCTTGCAGGGCTTCGTGCTTCTGCCCATGGCCACGCGCCTCCTGCCTTGCAATGCCCTCTCACCTGCACGCGCCTGCCCCCCAGCCCGCACCGCACATGCCACGTGCTCCTCCTGTCATCACCCACATCACACGCCCCGCCCCCCTCCCTGGCCCGCACACCCCCGCAGTGGACGTGCTACAGCCTGTCGTGGAAACCGCCGCTCAGGCTGGTATCACCATGGTCTTCCACGTCAAGGCCAAGAGCGAGGACGG
Source organism: Chlorella sp. KRBP (assembly GCA_004335735.1). Lineage (NCBI taxonomy): Eukaryota > Viridiplantae > Chlorophyta > Trebouxiophyceae > Chlorellales > Chlorellaceae > Chlorella > Chlorella sp. KRBP. The sequence goes on along the minus strand of QAXK01002327.1, from coordinate 1,979 downwards.
CTCCACCCACATTCAAAACATCATCTCCGCCATCAAGGCTGAGGCCGCCAACAACAGCACCAGCAGCGCTGCCAACGGGGAGGAGGGCAGCAACGGCGTGAAGAAGGAGGAGGAGAGCAGCAGCGCTGCGGCCGAGGGCAAGGTGGTGGTGGTGGGGTTGCTGCCCAAGGACCAGCACACGGGCAAGTTTTACCAGCTGGTGATGGCATCAGTGGCGCACGAGGCGTCGGGCATGGTGCCGGCGGACGTCACAGCGGCATTTGCGTCGCTGCTGAGCGTCAAGGATCCGGCTGAGGTGAGGTGGGGCCAGCCTTGGGTGATGGCGGGTGCGTGGGGGAGGAGATGGTGTGTGCGTGGGGCACGAGATGGTGGTGGTGGTGGGGCAGGAGATGGTGTGTGGTTCGGTGATGGTGGGTGCACCCGTGGGGCAGGAGGCTGTTGGCAAGGCTACAGCTCACAGACGCCCTGTCAGTGGTGCAGGGGATGCACGACTGCAAAGTGTACGAGAGGGGCTTGCATGGCACGCCATGCCCATACAAGAACTGTGCAAACAACGAAATAGTGTGAGCTCAACCTGTCACGCCCGCATTGCCGTGACCGTGGACCCACAAGCCCTAACCCATGCGGCGCAGGTGATGAACCACAAGAAGGCGTCCATGCTGGCGGCGCGTGTGCTCAAGGAGTTCGTCATCATACAAGTCGAGAAGGCGCTGGACGACGGCAAGTTGATCAAGCACTCCAAGCTGGCGGAGCTGACAGAGAGCTGCATGACCGAGCCTGCAAAGGTGCGGCAGAGTGTGTGGGCGCGGTAGGGAGGGGTGGGGCAGGTGAGCGCGTCACGACGGAGCCATCAAAGGTGTGTGCGGGTCAGGGAAGACTGGGAACAGGCAATCAGGTGTGCGAGTGGGTGCGTGCGGGCTACTGCGCCAGGGCAGGCTGCGGAGAGCGTCACCAGCCAACGGACGCGGGTGGCTGCTGGCTAGAGCGAGGCATAGCGTGGACGCGCATGCACGCATGTGGCATGTTTCGTTTCGTTGCATGTTGCCGTCAGGCCGGGCATGGCTGCTTGACACATGTGCAGGTGGGCGTCAAGCTGCTGGCCGACAACTGCGACATTGCCTACCCGCCTCTCTTCCAGTCGGGCGGCCACTACGACTTCCGCATGGCCGCCACCTCCGACGACTCGCCCCTCCACGCTGGTGAGTGGGGGAGGGCCTTAGGGGGAGCTCACCATGGTCGAGCCACGCTGGTGAGTGGGGGGGGGCTCACTCTGCGGTGTCACGCTGTCACGGATGTCACGCTGTTATCTTAGAGTGAGCCCCCCCTTCCCATGGACGAACCAGTAAGCCTGGATTTTTTGGACGGCTGCAGCATCATGACATCTGCCGGGAACGCCATGCAATGACGACGATGATTTATAACAGGCAATGATGCGTGGCTGTTTGGTACCTCGAGCCAGCATGACGCCTGCTGGTGGCTCATCACCTGCACGGCCACCAGGGTTTCACCATTCTGTACACTGTTTCACTATTTTGTGCCTTTTGCCGACACCGCAAGGATGATCAGATGGCCAAAGGCACGCCAAGTCCCACCATGACAGCGTGGTGGTCAGTGCCCAACAACTTTGTGTTCAGACGCCCCTGGCTCCTGCAGGCGTGATTGTGTGCTCGCTGGGCGCGCGCTACTCGTTCTACTGCGCCAACGTCAGCCGCACCATCTTCATCAACCCAACCAAGAAGCAGGTGAGGCCGAACGCTGCTTTCCCCCGGCTCGCTACGACGCTGGCTCGCCTGGAGGTGCCTTGCTGCATTTTTCGTTGTGCTGCGGCAAACGTCGCCTCGTCGGGATGCGGACGCCGTGTGTGGCGAGTGATGATGGTGCTCAACTGTGCAGCCCTGGCGGTGATGAATTCATTGTTTTGGTGGCGATGGCGTGTGCGTTGGTGCTGCCTCGCGGCGTGTGTCATCATCATCAACATC
>QAXK01002326.1:0-24789 GCA_004335735.1 Chlorella sp. KRBP | reverse complement strand
CAGAGCGCTTGGCCGCATTGGCATCATGGCCAAGGTGGCTGCATCAGAGTGCACCCCTTGGCGCAAGGAGGGGAGTCCCTCTCTAGAGCCCCGCCCCGTCACGCCCCCGCGCACGCGCAGGTGCTGCACGAAATCACCATCCCGGAGCAGCCGCTGTTCCTCCCTCACTTCCCCGTCAAGGAGGCCGAGGCGCCAGAGCCCGGCTGCAGCGAGGTGCAGGGCACCGGCGCCGTGGAAGTGATCACCACACTGCTGCAGCAGGATGGACGTACGCTCGTGCAAGCCATCATCCACAAACGCTCCGCACCCCACAGCATGTCGTCTTGCATCTGAGGTGGCACATAGGAACGGAACCAAGCAGGGTGAGTTTGGTCAGAAGTTCCTCATTGCTGCGGCGGCGGCGGTGACTGCCGTTCCGCCGGCGCCACCGTGGCGCCTCCGGCCCCGTCCACCGCCGCCGCACGCTGCGCCGCGTCGTGCTGGGCCGCCACCTGCACGGCCCGGCTGCGCACCGCCCGCCCCATCTGCACCGCCGCCGCCGCCGCGCGCGTGACGGCCATGCCCAGGCGCAGCTTGCGCACCACGTCCACCGTCTGCGTGCCCAGCTGCACGCACGCACCACACACGCATGGCGTGCAGAAGCGTGTGTATCGCCACAAGCTCGCACACACTGGGCATTGGCGCCTTAGAGGCGCCATAGAGGCGCCTTAGAGGCAGCAACGAGATGGCGTTTGTAACTACACGAGCCCACCCGATGGACGGTATGAAGATATTGGGCGGTGTCACTTGATCACAGGAGGAGCCACGAGGACCCATCAGCACACAGCCACAAAGGACCCATCAGCACAAAGCCACCGTCCCGTCCCTGTCCGCACCTGTGCGATGACGGGTCCTGTGTAGTTCAGCTCGGCCCGTTCCTGCAGCCCCGCCTCCACCACACCTGTGCGGCCGCCGCACACGTACAGGGACATCATGCACTTTGCTTGATGCTTGATGATGAGGCCTGCCTGGCGATCTTTCGTGACGGCTGCAGCATCATGACACCTGTCGTGAACGCCATGCATTGATGCAATGATGATGATGATCATGCACTGAAGTGCCCGCACTCAGCCCTGAGCGTCCAGTGTGCAGTCAACGGGCGCCGGTGCCTGCAGCGGGCAGCGTTGCCATGGTGGCCACTCCGCTGCAGCCCATGCCCATGCGTCCCCACCATTCTACCACCTCCCTCACCTCTTGCTGTCCTCTCAGTGGCCGCCAGTGCTGGCTTGACCTGCTGCCCCGCCACTGTCACCGCCTGCTTGACACCCGTCTCCGTCATGGTCACCAGCCTCGCTGTGGACCGCACACCTGCGGACGGGCAACAGTGTACAGTGGGCTGTCCCTTGGTGCCTGGGCGACTGCGTGATCTCACCTGCGCCCAACCTTTCCTCATCGCGCATCCCAGGTGCCCCGTGGCCATGGCGGCTTGAAGCCCGTTATGCACACTGCCTACACACAGACTGTGAGCTGTGGGCATCTGCTTGCCCAGCAATGGCTGCGCCAGGTGTAAAGCTCGAGCCACACGCACCTGCCGTGAGGTCTCCTCCCAACTTGGACATTTCGCTGATGCAGTCCGTCACCTCCATGCCCGAGAGGCGCAGCACCGCCGCCGTCTCCGGCAGCTCCCTCTCCAGCTGCCGCACCAGGGAGGCTGCGGACAGCGCCAGGCGCGCCAGCGCCCACAGCGTGGGGATGGCGCAGACGAGGAACACTGACCCCGCCAGCGAGATGAGGAAGATCCCTGCTGACGTGAGCAGCGCCGGGAGATTGGCTGATGTAATGAGGCCCGCGTGGGGCTGCTGGGCGGCTGCGGTGATGGAGGCGAGCAGCGCCGGGTGCAGGGCGGACGGCGGCGGGTGCCGTAGTCGTTGCCCCTGTAGCAAGTGGTGGTGTTGCTGTTGGTGATGGTGTTTCCGTGCTCTACTCGCTGCCTGCGTGCTCCGATGTTGAGTGTGGTGCTGCGGGGCGCCGCACGAGAGGGCGACGACGCTGGGCGGGTGAGCGCTGCGTGCGTGCGGGCCCCCTGGGAGCGTGCGGCCCCATCTGAGCATTGCTGCAGCGTTGCTCCTGCTTCCTGAACGACTTGTAAGCGCTGCTGCGGTGCTGATCTCCTCCATTTGGTCGTTTGGTCTTGGCGTGTTTAACGCTCGCCAGGGGCTCAGACATCGCGCACAATGGCGCGCGGAGGAGGGCGATCAGCGGTGTTGCAGGTGCTGGCCTCGCACACCGTGCGGCGAGTGCGCCCGGGCTGGCTGCTTGGGCCGCCGGGCCCATCGCGGGAGGAGACGCTGCAGGCGATCGAAGAGCACGCCAACAAGTTCAAGGGCCCGCGGCAGGGCTGGCAGGTCAAGGCAGCGGCATGGGTCAAGAAGGTGCACATGAGCCGCGGGCACGTGGAGGTCGGCGGGCTCAAGCGCGGCTTCAGCCCGCGCTTCATCATCGACCCGCTGCTCCGGCCCACCTACATGGTGCCCAAGGGCCTCTCCAGCACGGACCTGCGGCCGTACGTTGCGCCATACGACGAGGCCAACCCGCTGGTTTCCGCGTCAACAGGCGCGGCGGCGCCCAAGCAGTGATGCAGCCGGCGGCTGGCCAGGTGCACCAGGCAGGGCTCTCTGGCACCATGCTGTTGGGCAGGTAGCGGCGGGCAGGCAGGCAGGCGTGGTGCTGGGCGAGCGGCAGCCTGGGCGACGGGTGACGGGTGGGGTGCTGGAGAGGAGGCAGGAAGGCGTGCAGGCTGCTTGTGGCAGGCTGGTGCAGTGGGACTGGACAGTGTCAGGCTGGAACTCTGCAGAGGGAGGCGGGTGGCGGGAGGTTGGACTTCATACTGAGTTAATCATGCACTGCTCGACGATGCACATTCCCTTATTCTTTCAACGACGCTGTCCTCTGGCAGTGATGGCTTGCGGGCCGCGCTGCTGCTCCTTTGAATACTTGTGTGGCTCAAGCGCGTGCAACAAGTCCGAGTCTCCCACACAGATGAGAGCCAGTTGCGGTGTCATGACTTGTGAGTGTGCGTCAGTCACACAGTAGCGCAGTCACGCTGCTGTGGCATGGCAGCAGTCACGTGGCCTTGGCCTTAGACTTGCTCTTCTTGCTCTTGGCCTTGCCAGGGAAGTCCCAGAGCCACATGCGCAAGACCAGCGCCAGCGGGAGCACCAGGTAGGGAGAGTAGATGAGGGCGCATGTGACGTTGGGCACGGGCTTGTACGTCTCGCTGAAGAGCAGCTCGGCCTGCACTCAGCGCACGCACGCAGCGGTCACGCCAGCTTCAGTTTCGTGAAGTGCGAGTGTTAGGACTGGTGACGACGTCGGGGCCTCGTTATCGGCCCTGATGACAGGTGGTGCAGAGGGAATTCCATGCCTACAAAGCCAAGCAGGGCCAGCGCGCACCAGGATGGGGACGAGCGTGGTGGCCACGTGCGTGCCGTAGATGATGCAGGGGATGCGTGCCCAGGCCGCCTCGGCAATGAGCCCCCTGCGCTTGCCAGCAGTGCGACATGGCGCACACGGAAGGTAAGCCCAGCCTTGAAGTGATGCACTGCCATGTGCCAGGCCTTGCACAGGCTGCTCCTTCGGCAAAGCCAGGTCGCGAACGCCCAAAGCCGTGACGCACCACGTGAGGACAAAGAAGAGCGGGAGCTGCAGCACTGCCTCCGCCCAGACGAACGCCTTGAAGAACACGGGGTTGTTCTCCACCTGCGCAGGGGCCATGCATGTTGCGCGCTGGATGACGCGCTGATGGCTGGGCGACCAAGGACTGCCGCGCTGCCGACTGCACATTGGCCCAGCCACTTGCTGCAGGCCCCGTCTGTCTGAAGGCCAGCTGCATGCACATTGGCGTTGCACTGCTCCCCAGCCGCTTGCTGTAGCCCTGGCTGCTTCAGGCCAGCTGCGTGTGCCGCTGTTCGACGCGATCTTTGCCCGATCTCAACGTGCAGCGCCCCACCAGTCCCCACGCACTAGGAAGTCCTTGTTGGTGGCGATGTGCCAGTCTAGCGCGTCCCTGGCAAACTGCGGGAAGAGCTCCCGGGGGATGATGGACTGCAGGTCCACCAGCAGCGTCGTGGGGATGTGCGTGATGAAGTAGAGCACCATGACCAGGTCAAATGGACGGGAGAACAGGGACGTGGCCATCTTGTCTGGGCTCTGCTGCACACGCTGGACTCTGTTGCACCCTCTGCTGCTGCTCTTGCTCTGGACAAACATGAGGGCTTGCGATTTGGCGCCAAGAGCAAGAACGGGGCAAGAGCAGGAAGCGAGTGCGTGAGATGGAGGCGCTGAGCAGCGACGACGACGCCACCGCATGCTAGCGCGAGTTGGTCCTGACGATTTTGGGCGCCAGGTGTGCGCGGAGCAGCGTCCAGCGTCCAGATGGCAGCGGAGCGGAAGCTCAAGACGGAGATTGACAAGACCTTGAAAAAGGTCGTCGAAGGCCAGGAGGTGTTCGAGGAGCTGTGGGGCCAGGTGTGTGCCAGAAGCAGCCATGCCCGCAAGTGATCAGCGTGCTCCGCGGTGCACAATCTGCGCTACGCATTGCGTGTGGCCAGTCCTGCTGGCTGTGGCCTGCGGGGTGACGGGGCGCCGTCCCTCGTGGCACGCAGCCTTCCCAGCGCAGCAAGGCACAGCAGGAGCAGCGCATTGGCTCTCAGATGCTGCAGTGGTACTGGTCAGGGCGTCGCTGCCAAGTCTGGGAGGGGCAGCAGGCTGTGCGGCCGCTTGTGCGTTTGTGCACGGTCGCAGCTCCATGCTGCGGAGGGAGGCAACCAGCGCGAGAAGCTAGAGGCGGAGCTCAAGAAGGAAATCAAGAAGCTGCAGAGGCTCCGTGAGCAGATCAAGGGATGGTGAGTGTCGGCAATGGCGTGGCGCACAGGCAGCGTCGCGTTGACGACACCCACGCTCCCACTCGCCACCTGCCACGCATGGCAGCACATGGCGGGAACAGCACAGCCAGCTGCAGCATGCACTGGACTGAGCAGGTGCAGAGTGGCGGTGGACGTTGACAGGTCTGCCATTGGTGGTGTCGGACCAGCAGGTGTGTAGGGGTGGGTGCAGACTCCGCCACGCCACACACACACCAGGGAGGCGCCTGATTACATCTCCGCAGCCACTTGACTGCACATGCTTCCCTCTTCGTCCAGCACCATTGGAGGGGCATGCCAGAGCCAGTGTGCCAGCACAGGTGCTGTGTGGGCATGGCGTGCCATGTAAGCCCCTCTCGTACAGGTGGCCTCTCACGATGGGTGCGCTAACGGACTGGCTGCGCAGGATCACCAACACGGGCATCAAGGACAAGCAGGCGCTGATGGACACGTTGCCTCACCTGTGTGGCGCTGGCGTGCGGGGTGGCGCTGCGCAGGATCACCAACACGGACATCAAGGACAAGCAGCCGCTGATGGACACGCGCAAGAGCATCGAGCGCGACATGGAGCGTTTCAAGGCGTGCGAGCGCGAGATGAAGATGGCGGGGCGCGCTGGCATGCCCAAGGCGGTAGACCCTAAGGACAGGGCAAAGGAGGAGGCGAGGGACTGGATCAACACGGCCGTGGAAACGCTGCAGGGCAAGGTGCGGCGCTGGGCGCTGGCGCTGGCAGCGTTGCTGCTCCCGTCCGCCTTGCGAGCATGGGCATGGGTGGACCGTGAGCTGTGTGTGGGAGGGAGTGTGGTGAGGAGGAAAGGCAGCAGGAGCGTGGGTGCAGGAGTAGAGTAGAGCATCACCATCAACGCTGCCCATGGTCTGCAGGCGGGGCAGGTCGTTGCGACGTGGAAGAGAGAGCAGGTGGAGAGAGAACTCACCGCCACGACAACTCACCCGGCTGCTCACTGCTTGCTTTGCTAACGATGCTTACAGGTGGAGGAGGCCGAGTATGAGGTGGAGGAGCTGCAGGGCAACGTCAAGAAGAAGCAGAAGCCCCCCGCGCGCCTCACCGAGCTTGAGGACCTGGTGGCGCGCCACAAGGACCACGTGAGCCGCCTCGAAAAGGTGCTGCGGTGCATCGACAATGAGACCATCCAGCCGGACGAGCTGGAGAACCTCAAGGGCGACATGGACATGTACCTGGTGAGGGCTTTAGGGCTTGCACACTGCTAGGGCCTCGCACGCTAGGGCCCAGGTTTGTGGCAGTCCTGCCACGCGTTTCGCGTTTTGCTTGGAAGCTTGCAAGGCGCCTCGTGCAGTGTGGTGGCGCACCGTTTGTGCTGGGCTGGTGGTTGAGCTCTCGCCCTTGTGCTGAGCTGAGAATGCTGTTGTTTTGGTGGCGCGTGCGTGCGCGCGTGCGTGTATGCGTGCAGGCGGGCGATGCGGAGGAGCAGGGTATGGACGTGAGCAACGTGGACGGCATGTATGAGGAGTTTGCGGACCGGCTGGACGCGGTGGACCTGGGCGTGGCTGCTGCGGCGGCGGCACACGCGCACGCCAAGTTGGGCAAGGTGCACGCTGTGTTGGTGGTTGAGGGGAGGGGCGAATGGGCCGCGCTGTGGTGGTTGAGGGAGTGAGGGGCGAACGGGCACGCTATGCTGGGCAACGGTGCACTCGGTGGTGGTGGTGGTGGCGAGAGGAAAGGGGTAGTGGTGGTTGGAGCGCGGGGCAGATTGGTACCCACTGTCAGGCGGATGGGACATGTGCGAACACCCTTGCAAGCAAAGCAAGCGGACGGCGTGCTCTCTCTCTCTCTCTCCCCCACGCTCTCTCACTCTCTCCCACGCACCCTGCGATACACTGCACTGCAGGGCAAGGAGGAGGCGGACAAGGAGCGCGAGCGTGAGAAGGAAGCCGACCGCGTCCGCGCCGCCGCCGTCGCCGCCAAGGCCCAGCTCATCGCCCAGGGCAACCACACCATCAAGCTCCCCGACGAGGACGACCTCTCCGTCGGCCCTACCGCCAACGCAATCCCCCTCGGCACGACCACCACCGCCACGGCGAGCGCTACGGCCAGCCGTACCACCTCCAACGCCGCCGCCACGCTCATCACGGCAGGTTCTGCGGTGTTGGGAGCAGTGGGGGGCGCAGCGGTGGGGGCGGGGAAGGTGCCGGTGCCACCGGGAGGGACGCCGATCGGAGGGAAGACTGCGGCAGGGACGGCGGCGGCGGGGGCGGGGGCGAGTCCGTTGCCGGCGGGTGGTGCGGGCGGGCTGGCGAGAGCGGGGTCGGGTGCTTCGCCGGCGGCGGTGGCGGCGGCGGCGGCGGCTGGAGAGGGGAAGGCGGAGGCGAATGGAGCGGCGGCGGCGGCGGGAGGGGGTGCGGTGACGCCACGTGGGGTGGAGGGTGCGGGCGGGGCGGGGACGGGGGCGATGATGAGTACGCCGGTAGCGGGAGGGGGAGCGGGGGCGAGGCCGCCGGGATTTGCAGCGGCGGCGGCGGCGGCGGCGGGGACGCCGCAGCAGCCAGCGCTTGGCGGGCGGACGTCGGGCGGTGCGCCGAACGGGGCGGTGGCGGGCGGGGCGTGGGGCGGCGGTGCGCCGGTGGCGGTGGGGGCCGGGGAGGGAGGGGCGGGGGCGGGGCGGGGGCAGGCGGCTGCGCCGTCGTCTGCTGTCAAGGCCAATGCGGCGGCTGCAGCGGTGGCGGCAGGGCAGCAGCAGCAGCAGGCGACGGCGGCGGTGCCATCTCCTCCGGGCGTCAATGGACCTGCAGCAGCAGCGACAGCGGGGGGGGTGGCGGGAGTGGCGGCAGGGAGAGGTGCACCTCCAGCAACAGCAGGCTTTGCTAAACCAAGCGATGGATCACAGGATGGAGGGCCCGAGGTGGCGGCGGCGGGAGGCCAACAGGGGCAGGAGGCGGGTGGGGACGGAGGAGGTTTGGCCATGCACCTCAAGGGCTTGCAGCTGGAGCAGCAGCAGTCGCCGCCGCAGGCTGCGGCGCCGCAGCAGCAGGGGGGCGGGGAGCGGGGTCAGTCGGCGGCTCAGGTGCAGCTGCCCCAGGTGCGGTTTTGTGGAGCTGGCAGCATGGGTGCATTCTGGTGCTTCCTTGGTGCAGGGTTAGGCTTAGAGTTTGAGATTGAACGCGAGTTTTTCATCTTGATTCGGCCATCTCTGGCAAGCAGATGAGCATATAGGCAACACAGGCAGCAGTAGAGCACAGGGGGAAAAGCCAGGCGCCGAAGCCCTCAGGCATGAAAAACCTGTGTGCGTGTGCGTGTGCTTGCAGGCGCCCGTGGAGCCGCCTGTCCTGCCCACCGTCACCGCAGCCTACTCCACCTCGGCGGCCAAGCAGATCCTCGAGTCATGCTTTGTGTGAGTTGCGCCCCCGTGGGATGGGGTTGTTGCTGATCATGAGCTGCCGGTCATACATGGTGGTGGCCGAGCAAATCCTCGAGTCATGCTTTGTGTGAGTCGCGCCCCCGTGGGCTGGGGTTGTTGCCGGTCATGTGGTGCTGCCGGTCATGTGGTGCTGCCGGTGGTGCTGCCGGTCATGTGGTGCTGCCGGTCATGTGGTGCTGCTGCCCCTGCCTGCAGGCGGTCACCCCCCCAGCCCGCTGACAGCGAGTGGCGCGGCTACCGGCCCCGCCACCCCGTGCCCGTCCCACCCTCCTACCCACGCACGCCACACGAGGTTACGGAGAACCCATCGCTCTTCCGCAAGGTGCGCGTGGGCGCTGTGCTGCATTTGCTGCCTCCACAGCAGCAACACACGCCCAACCTTTCCTCGGATTTACTGCCACACTCTTCCAGCTGCCAGTTCAGCCTGCCCTCTGAAACCCTCACTGATGTGCCACTGATAAGGGACAGTGAGGCACAGCTGCCCATTCAGCCCACCCTCTGCTCTCACTGTCCCTCATCAGAGGTGCCCTTGTCCGCCTCCCATCTGCTGCCATGCACCCATCCAGCCCAGCATTCTGCCCTTCTGCTTCTCCCTTGCAGGTTGACCCAGAGGTGCTCTTCTTCGCCTTTTACTTCCTCCCCGAGACGTACCAGCAGTTCCTGTCGGCCCACGAGCTCAAGCGGCAGAGCTGGCGCTTCCACAAGCACCACAACGCGTGGTTCCAGCGCTTCACAGAGCCGTCCGTCACAAGCGAGGAGTACGAGCAGGGTGCGTGTGGCTAGGGTTTGGCCACTTGCTGCTCTCATCTCCGCCCCTCCTTGCCCGCCCTGACGAGACGTCCGCGATGTGCCCTTGCCCATATGTACACTTGTGCACACCCCACCGCGCAGGCGCGTACGTGTACTTCGACTACAACATTGTGCACGACGACCTGCAGACGGGGTGGTGCTACCGGCGCAAGGAGAACTTCACCTTCCGCTACGACGCGCTCGAGGACGAGCTGCGCACGCCGGCAACCGCCGCGCTGCCCCCTGGAGCTGGCGCAAACGCGCTGGGAGGCGGTGGAGGCGGTGGGGGCGGGGTGGGCGGCGTGCCTGCGTTTGGGCCGCCGGGGCCGCCTGGGGCGAGGCAGCAGGCGGGGGCGGGCGCAGGGGCGGGTGCTCCCTTGTAATGTCTCTGATATCACCCGTCTCTTGCGTGTTTGTACGTGTGATTGGGGGGAGAGGGGCGGGGGGAGAGGGGCCGTGCGATATGCGTTGTGGGCTGCGTGCGTCAGGTTTGGTGTCGGGTGATGTGGCGGCGGGTGCGCTGTCAATGGCAACGCCGACGGATGAAGTGAATGGTGTCGTCAGTGCGTGGCATCAAGGGTGGCACGCAGCCGCTGGGTGGTCGCACACAAGCCGTGATACTTCCTGGTTATGAAATGTGGCCTGCACGCCGCCTTCACCATGTGATCCAACCAGCATCGGGAGGAGTTGTGCGCCATGGGCAACGTGACAGCGCTGTTCAACTGTAAGGACTTGGATGGACCCACATGGATGGATGGATGGCTGCGGTGTTCTGCCCTTTTTGCTGCCGCCCTTGGACGCGCTGCTTGCGACCTTGCAAGTCAGCATCCCGACGGAACACCATACCAGCAACACAAGCTCCCGACTGCCAAGTGCGACCAGGGGCATCGTGATTAAGAGCGATCAGGGGCATCATGATTAAGAGCAGCGGACCACACGGCAAGGCAAGCAACGAAAGGCAAGTGCGCATCCAGCGTCCGCGTTGGCCGTGGAAAACATAACAAACGCAAGCGCTCCTCCCCAACCAGTTGATGCCGTCATGCTGGTCAGAGCGTTGCCAAAAAGCCAGGCGCATGCACCACAGGCACCAAAGGTTCAGGAGCAGCTGCGTCAGATGCGAGCGTGGTGTGAGTTGAGCGTGATGTGAGTTGTGCGGGTGCATGTCAAGGCCAGGTGAGACTCGTCCACCGCCGTGCTGGCCTGCCCTGCTGCTTATCATTAGTGACCAAGACGTGAGCCAATCAGAGCGTCGAGAGGCAACTGTGCCCCTGCCATACAGCGTGCTATATGTACCCGCAGACGTGTGACAGTGTTTCAGTGCTTCCTCCCGCCCCCCATACTGTATGCATGAATGAAATCCGCGCTGTCGATCCGTGCCACCGCCATCAATCACCACTCTCAATCACCACCCATGCAAAGCTGCGCTGTCCTCATAGGGACCCTTGCACTATAATCAGCTAACACCTCCTCATCAGTCCTTACGGGTCTGGCTGTTGACGGCGCTGGGACTCGACTCGCTGGACGTGGCCGCCCCGAGGCCGCCGCCGCCGCCGGGCGTGGCTGCGGTCCTCGCCATCGAACCCGTCGGCGCGCTGGCGGGGCTGCTCAGGCCCACACTACCCATGCCCGCGTCGAGCGTGCTCATGTTGAGCTCGCGCACGATCCCGCTGTTCGATCCCACCGGCAGGCTGCGTGGGAGCTTGCCCGACAGCGTCCCAGACCCCGCGCTCGCCGGGGCACCCGCCGCTGCGCCGCCGGTGCCGGAGCGGTTTTTGCGGCTGGCGGAGGTGGTGGTGTTGGAGCGCGAGAGTGCGCGCGACTGGTTGCGGGTGGCGATGCGCGATCCAAGCGGCGTGCGGGGCTCGGCCTCCTGGTTCACGATAATCTCAGTCACCACCTCGTTCAGCCGCACGTCGCGCGCCAGGCTGCGGTTGAAGAAGACCAGGTACCTGCAGGGCATAGACACAGCGGGGGAAGGAGCGGGGTGAGGAGCGGGGTGAGCTCTTGAGAGATGAGGTGTGGAAGGTCCCTTTGCCCAGGGCTGCATTCCCGCAGGCAGAGCCCTTGCGACCGAGCGTTTGTACGCACATGATAATCACGGCGAACATCATGACCATCTCGAGGTACGTGGCGTATCCGAGTGCCGAACCCACAGCTTGCAGCCTGCGTGGGCAACCGTCGCAAGCACCAACGCGCCGTTGAGCGTCTTGCGATTGCCCTCTGTGGCCAAGTAGGTGAAGTACCAGGTCACTCACCAGGTGGGGCACACGTCGATGCAGCAGTGGAGGTTCGTGTTTGTGAAGTACGAAGTGAGCGGGCCGGTGCCCAGGTCCACGGGGTGCCTCATGACCCACGAGCTGTCCTTGTCGAACAGCACGTTGGAGATGGAGGTGGTGGCGCGCACGTCGACCGTGCCGCTCTTGAGGAAGGCGAGGCGGCGAGCAGTCAGGCTGTCGGACATGCCGGCCGCCAGCGTGGCGAGCAGGCCGCGCGTGACGGGCTCCGAGGTGTAGAGGGGCCGCATGGGCCAGGGGGCGCAGGTGCCGGTGGCGTCGCGCGTGAAGCCAAGGCTCGGATGCTGCGCCGCCAGCACGCCTGCGTTCATCAAGCAGGGAAGCGGCACTGACGGGTCAGTCTGGGCCAACACTTGGCACGCTTGTGGCCCGAGCACGCATCAACACTCGACAGCTAGCAAGGCAAGAGCTGCTGAAGCCTCACCCGGGCCGAACAGGATGCCCGGCTCCGCCGCGCTGTCGCTGGCGTCGGAGCTGTCGAATCGCAGGCACAGCCCGGCGCCGCCGCCGTCCACCTCCTGGCACAGCGTGTGGCGCACGCCCAGGCAGCGCACGCCGTTGTCCGAGATGAACCTGTCGCCGGCGCACAGCGTGGGATCGGTGAGGCTGAACGCCGTCTCGAGCGTGCCCTGGCGCAAGGAGGAGCCCGCCGAGCACATGGGCGCGGTCGAGCTTGCGGTGCCGTTGACGGTGGCGGATCCCGCGCGCCTCTGGAACACGGTCGTGCGGTAGCTCACCTGTGAGCACATACACGCCGCTAGGGGCCTCCGTTGTCGGACTGCCCACTACTGCCCACCTGGGGGCCAAGGCACGAGCAACGGTGCGTCGGACAAGCGGGCAGGCACGGACTGCCACACGATTCCGCACCGTGGAGCAGCGCGGCTTGTCCAGCGAGCCGTCGCAGCCGCCCTGGTCGAGCGCGGGGTTGACCGTGTTGACGGACAGCAGCCAGCACACGTCGCCAGCAGACGTGCCCGACCCGCAGGCCGCGCCGGATGCGACGGAGGTGGCGGCCTTGCAGCGGGGCGAGATGCTCGGGTCGGCATTGAACGCGTCCTGCAGGGCGCAAGCGGTGAACAGGCTACAGGATAGAATCTCAGGGGCTGCGGAGGCCAAGGCTTGTACAGCCGTCTGGACTGCACATGACCCCAGCATGAGACAGGTGCGCACCACGATGGAGAGCCAGGAGGGCGCGGACGAGGTCTTGCGGTTGGTGTCGGCGTAGGAGCGCAGCAGGGTGAGGCACGAGGAGAGCTCGGTCCATTCGGTCTGGGCGCACTGCTGCATGTGCAGCACCGAGCACTGCGCACGGCAGGCAAAGGCAGGGCACGGGGCAAGGGGCAGGTCAGCATGTGCAGTCTGGGTGCCCTTTGCACGTGCAGGACTGCAACACACAGCACAGGCCGACACAACACGACGGCTTGCTGCGTTTCTGATGCATCCAGCACTGAGCAGCAAGCGCGCACGCCATGCAGGCCAAGGTGAGTAGACGTCAGCACCGCACCTTTCCGAGCAGCACCGAGCTGTGCAGGGAGCTAGACACTCCGGTACCGTCATACTGGGGCAGCACGTCCGTCGCGCGCAGAGCCACGCACTGGCTGCTATCTGTGCACACAAGCACGCACATGCACGGAGCAAGGTGGCACCAAGCTCACGTCAGGTATTGATCAGGCGTCAAACAGGCCAGGGCTGCTGTGGTGGGCGCCGCACTTTTGCGTAAGGCAGGGCCGGGCACAGTGTCAGCGCGGCTGCACCCTGGACAGCCGCCCCAGAGGCAAGCATGCAACACTAATGACGCAGCAGCTCACCGGTAGGGTCAATCTGGAAGACTGGCGTGCTGGCGCAGATCTGGTTGCATTGCGAGACCATGACAAAGAGCACGACCAGCACCGCCATGATGGTGAGCAGGCCCGAGCTGAGCGCCAGCAGCGGCGCCGCCGTGCGGAAGACGTTGAGCTTGGGGTTGACCATGGTGACGACCCACGCGGGTGGTAGCGTGCGCAGCATGGTCTGGACCTTGAAGCACTTGGAGGGGGGAGTGTCGGGCTCACCGTCGGGCAGCGCCTGCTGACCTGGGGCTGCCTGCAGCACGAGGTGCATATACACACAGCCATTTGGCCACAGCACAGCAAGACTGTCCAAACAGAGCGCCACCTCTTGGTACTCCAGCCAGTGATAGACAAGCGTGCTGCCCCACGGCTGTGGACTAATGCCCCAGTGCTGCCACACAGCGCGGCGCATGTGCGCCACCACGCAATCCAGAGACAATAAGCCACCAAACGCGCACCTGCATGTCAGGCGAGCCGGGCTGCTGCGCGCCAGAGTAGGTCGGGAACGACGACGGTGGCGGAGGAGGCTGCCAAGGGTTGCCTGGCACCTTGCCGCTGGCGGGCTCCTCAAAAGGCGACGCCTCTGGGCCTCCTTGCTCCCGAAGCTGCTGCTGCTGCAGAGCGGGCGAGGCGAACGCGCTGTCTGTGGCTGTGGCCTCGGCAACCGGGCCAGCGGCGTTGGCGGTGCGGCGGGTGAGCCTGGAGGAGGCAGCCGAGGCAGTGGCGGCGCCGCGTGCGAGCGCGGTGCGCACCCAGTCGTGCTGGGCGTGGAGGCGGCTGCTCGGTGCCAAGTGGTGCTGCTGGTGCCAGGTGCCGTGGGAGGGGCCCTCCAGGCCTTCGGCGAGCGGGCGCAGGCCTGCGTGGTGTGCATGCACAATTGCAGGGCTCGTAGCGAGGTTGGCTTGATCCCATGAGCACACCACATGGACGTCAAAGAAAAGAACAGCGGGATCCCACCTGCTGCTGGTGCAGGGGCGCCGCCGCTGTAGAGCGGGTTGACTGCCGCCACGGGCGTCTGCGGTGGCGGCGCGGGGATGGGCACTGGGTAGCCGCATGACGGCGTTGCTGCCGCGGCGGCGTTGGCCGCAGCGACGCTCTGCGCGTACTGCTGCTGCGCCTGCGCGTGCTGGTTTTGTTGATGCGCAAGGAACTGCGACGCGATGGCGTAGTGCTCGTCCATCTGTGGGTTGTACTGCTGCTGGTGCTTGTGGGGCGTGGCCTGCACGGACGCGAGCTCGGACGGCGCGGCGCTGTTGCCGGCGGCAGGCTGGATGAGCGCGGCGTACCAGATGGCGCCGCACAGGCCGAGCAGAAGCACGCCACCTGCGCAGCACGCGTCGTGTCGACACGCAGGCGTCGCGCCACGCGTCATCGCCCCCGCGGCGCGCGCGCAGATCGACTGCGACGTAGGTGTTGAGCAAAGGGTAGGCGACCCAAGGCGCACCAATGATGCTGCCGAGCACGATGGCCGCGATGACGAGGTTGTTGCTGACGACGCTCGTGTCGACGCTGAACAGCTGCACGCCTCCATTCTGGCTCTCTTCGTTCTTGGTGGTGGTGGCGTCAACCACCGCAGCCTCGTCCACGAGGAGTACCGCCGCCTTGGCGCCGAGCGCGCCGGTGAGCGTGTTTGGCAGCGACTCCATTGGCAGCTCGCTCGCGTTGAGGCGCGCCAGGTCGAACGAGGGGTACGGCGCGTTGGGCGAGGGCGGCGGCGAGGGCGGCGACGGCGACGGGGGCTGCGGCGGGTACGACGCGTAAAGCTTGGCGAAGCCCAGGTTCTCTCCCATCTGCCTGGAGCTCCAGCCTGCGGAAGCGGAGGTGTGCGAACAGATGTGAACCCAAGCCTCAGGCTCGCCCCACCCTTGCTGCAGCGTGGCCGTGCTTGAGCCGTGGCTTCTCCTGCCTCCCTCGCTTCCCCCTTCCCAAGCACACCACTCACCAACGATTTGCAGGTCCGTGCTGTTGCCCGTGAGCAGCAGGCCCGTGCCAAAGTCGCGGCCGAAGCACCGAAGGTAGTTGATGTTCAGCACCACGCACTTTGCGTCTAGGTACCGGTCGTAGTCGTAGCGCCCGGGGTCACCGTCCATGGGCAGGCTCTTGGTCACGGCCACGTGGCGCGTCAGGAACCGACCAACCTGTGCAGATACCAACGTTCCAACCAGCGCACCTGAACTGAGCCGTGGCACGCTGCCCCACTGCTGTTCCGTTCCCTCGCTGATGGTTGCAAGACCATGGAAACTCCTGCCGCAGGTGCCATGCAATCATGAAAGCGACGCTCCCACTCACGTCAATGGGAGTGAGGGCGTCGCCCATCTCATCAGAGTTGTCGCCGATGCGCACGCGCTTGTCCTCCACAAACTGCACGGCACGTGTGCAGCACTCAGGAGCACATGGACGCACTGCTGGGTGGGCCCACGGAACATGCCGCAAGAGCATTGTCTTCTCTGTGCACAGCGCCAAGGAACACACGCACTGAATGCTCTCCCCTGGGCTGGTGGTGCCGACGCTTCCCTCGCCCCTGGTCCCTGGTGTGCCTTGGTGCGCGGCTGCTCGAAGCCCTGATGCGCAAGCTCGACACCCCAGCGCCCACGCACCCCTTGACCGCTGAGGAAGTTGCTCGTGGCGTAGATGCCCAGCCCCAGCACGCCCTCGGTGTTGCGACCCCAGCACTTGAGGCTTCCAGACGAGAAGACGGCGCACGTGGTGGTGCCGCCGGCCTGGACCTCTACCACGTCACCCAACAGCTTGGTGCTGCCCAGGTTCACGGCGGGGGTGCGGGGCAGCTCACCCTCCCGGTCGCCCCCTGCGGTTGCAATAATGTGAGGCAAGAGCGAGCTGGTTTGTTGCACCTGGCATATCAGTTGCCCCGCAGCTCAGCTCACCAACAAGCAAGAAATGTGTGAAGCCTGGACAAAGGCTGCTTGTGTGGCGGGTGTCAAGCGTTGCAGGTGCCACCTGCACCCTGCTCACATGCGTCGTTCGGCGTGATGAAGTTGCCGGACTGGGAGTTGGGTGCCGGTGGCGGGTAGAAGGTGACCATGGTCTGGAAGCCAAGCTGCCCATAGCTGCACACACAGTGGGCGGGGTGCCATTGGCGAGGGTAAGCACAAGTTGATGGCGCACACCATGAGGGCTGGTTCACATCTGCTTGGCTTCCACTCGCAGTGGCCACCACAGACGCCACGAAGCGTGCAAACTACGCTGCATTACTTACAAGTTGGAGCCCCAGCACTTGACGGAGGTGTCCTCCAGCAGCGTACAGACGTGGTTGGTGCCCACAGTCACCTACGGCCAAAGCGGGTGCACAAACGTTCACGTGGGTCCACTCCGTGCACCCACTCCGACAGCCGCTGGCTACCCGTGGCCCGTGGCCGCATCGTGCTGCTGAGCCGCACCTGCTTGGCCGGAGGGATGCTGCTGGTGGAGCTGAACTGCACGGGGCCCAGCGCCCGCATGTCTCCTGGCAGGTTGCCGTATGTGTAGCGTGTGCCAGGGCTCTCCTGAAGGTCCCTGCGGTGTGAGCAGTTCAGGGCGGCGCAACCAGCCCGTGCAAGCGTCAGCGCGTCCTGTCCAAAGGGTGTGCAGAACTTGTCGCCAACGTGCACGCTCGCCAACTCACGTGTTGGAGCGAGCGTCCGCAAAGCCCAGCTGACCGTAGCTGCACGCACGAGAGGCACGCATGACACCATCCCGTAAGTTTGCCACGCCACACCCGTGCCAACACATCAACGACACCTCTGCCTTCCGCACACACTTAAGTATAGCACTCACTAGTTGGCTCCCCAGCAGCGCACGGAGCTGTCGTTGAGGATGGCGCAGGAAAAGGCGCCGCCCGCGTCCATGGACGCCACGGGCAACGCAAAGTTGATGGCGGGCAGGTTGTCGCCCATGTGCTCGGGACGTGTGCCCCAGGACGTGTAGTTGCGGTCGTGGCCCAGCTGACCTTGCCTGCAATGGCAACAAAGTGTGCGGGGCAGTTTGCAGTGAGCCTGCCGGTGCTGGCACACAAGTGTCCCGACATAGGGCCCGCACATCCCGTCACGACACCACCGCGTCGATATGCACATAAAACCATAGGCAAGCCCTTGCAGCGCAGGCTGAGCGCAGTATATACTCACGTGTTGCTGCCAAAACACTTGACCTTGCTGGACGCCAGCAGCACGCAGGTGTGGTTGCTGCCCATGTGGATGCTGACGGCTGTCTGGTTGGTGCCCAGGTTCACCGGCTTGAGCTGCACACACACACAGGGGCACACATGTCATGCTGGTGCACTGCATGTTGGGAGCGCTGCGTGTGCCCCATTGATGGGATACTGCGGGACTCACGTCGGCCATTCGGGCACCCGTTGGTCCTCCGATGCTGGCATTGGCAATCCCTTGCCCGCACTGGCCGACGCCGTTGAAGCCCCAGCACAGGACAGAGCCCCCTGCAGCAGCGCACGGTTGCAGAAAGGTGTTCGTGTGAGCCCGTGATGGACCGCGTACGTACTGCTGCCTTGGCGGACGCTCATTGCCCGCATTGCCTGTGGAACCACGAGGCACTCTCTCCAGCTGCCATTGCCATTGTCAAGCTGTGCCTGCGAGCCACTGTTGCAGCCGCGTGTCGGACGCGCCCGCTCACGCCGGCAGTCAGGCGCGCACGCCCCACTGCCCCATTGCCTGCGGAGCCAGTAGCTTAGCCCGCACGCACGCTGCAAGCGGCAATGCTGCTAGTGGCAGGAGAGAAAGAGTGGACAGTCAATGCGGACGGCGCGCACCTCGCAGCAGTGCGCAAGTCGTCGAGCCTCCGCACGCAATCTTGACGGCCGGCGCTGGCAGGTCCACGCTCTTGACCTGGTACGTGCTGTTGCTGCCCACGGCATCGGCCCTGTCGTTGCGGCCGAGCTGACCCCACTGGTTGAGCCCGAAGCACCGGACCTCTCCCGTCTCGCCCTCGAGCGCGCAGAAGTGGTCAGAGCCTCCGCTGCAGACGGAGAGCAATGCCTGAGCTGGGGCGAGCACCAGCGCCAGCGCCAGGGCGAGGGCGGCCGTCACAGCGCGACGCTTCATCGCACTGCCGTGCACTGCTGCCAGGTATGCCGGCCGCTCAATGCAGCTCGCCAGTGTGGCACAGGTGCGTGCAGTGGCTCTGCAGTAGTGTGCCACTTTGACTTCGAAGTGTGCGTTGGTCGCTCTTTACCCGGGATGGCGTGGCCGAATTGGCAGGGGTGCTGATTTCCAGTTGAACAGGCAAGCCGGCAAGCAGGAAGGTGGGCCGCGCCGCCACTGGAAGGCCGCGTGAACGCCACGCCTGGAGGCACACTGGCAGCATTAAGAGGGACAGGCAGGCGGGCACCGGCGGGCGTACCGGCAAGCGCAAGTGCATCGCCCAGATCTTGCCGCAAATCTTGCCGCTATTATCAACCGATAGACCATGCCATATACACCGTGGCTAGCTCAGCAGCTACTACACTCTTATGCTTTGCAAGTACTACTCTTCTGCCACTACTACTCTACTGCTTGGCCAGTGCCTGGTGCAGCTCCCGCAGCCAGGGCCGCGCGCCGCTGTTGCCCAGCCGGTGCAGCGCTAGCATGTCTTGTGGGCTGCCCACCTCCCTGGAAGCAGGCCGCCCCGTGGCCGCCCACGCTGCCACGTCCTCGGCCATGAGCCGACCCACACCCGAGCTCATCTTGAAGCCGTGGCCAGAGCACGCAGAGCACACCAGCACCTGCACAGTGGCAGTTACGGAGTAAGCATATGAAACACCCCTTGTTGTGCCCGCACGTGAGCCACTCCTTTGGTGTACATATGTCAGTACCTGCCCCGTGAGGTCAGGCCAGCAAAGTCAAGCTCAGGCGTGGCGTACATACCTTGGTGCTGCGGCCTGAAGCCCTATCATGCGAGCTACACACACAGACACATGCTCGCACCTGTGGGTGCACGGGGTGGCGGTCGATGACAAAGTGCGAGTCGGGCGTGTGCGTGAACATGCACACGGTGTGCGCCAGCAGCTGAGAGTGGTCGGCCTTGGGGAAGTGCCGCCGCACAGCGCTCGACAGCAGCTCCAGGTCTGCAGGAGTGATGTCTCTGCATTTGCGCACGCGTGCAAAATGAGCGGGTAACAGCACGGCAGTCTCAGGGCGGAAGGCATCACAAATGTTTCACAGCTCAGGGTTCAGCTCAGCACAGCACAGATGCATCACAGATGAGAAGTGCTGAAGTGCACGCCACGTCCAAGGCCTTCCCACCTGTGGATGTGATCCGGGTTGGCCACCTCCTCGTTTAGGTGCTGGAAGACGCCGATCTTGAAGCCTGCGTGTGCAGCCCACACGCTACACCCGCATGCTCAGCAACGCCAGCTCCGGCCCCCTGGCCTGTCAGCACATCCAGGCTGCGCGCCCTGCCAGCACACCCTACCAGCCCGCCCTGCCTTACCTGCTTGCGCGCCATCCTGTGTCCACAACGGGAAGCCATACAGGCTCTTGCCTATGGCGCCGTAGCTGTCCTCATCCGTGTCCAGGATGAAGACGGGGAACTTGTCAGGGTCAAAGGCGCTCGCGTCCTTGACGCCGTAGTACCCGACCACCTGCCGCACCACCTTGAGGGAGCTCTGCAAGCGAAAGAGTGTGAGAGGGGCATCGGGAGCACGTCCACGTCACTGCGTGCCTTGTTTCTGGTGCGACAGGATGCCCCACCTGTGTGCGGTGCGGCAGTTCTGCACGTGGCGCACTACGCACACTGCTGTTCATGTTCTCTGCTTTTTCCTCTGCTGTGGTGTGTGGACGGTTATTGGTGCCTTGGTATGGCGGTGACTGCTGACGTGGTTCTGGGTTGTGCCTAACCTTCCCTCGCTGCTGATCCATGCTGCTGTGGTTGCTGCTGCCTGAAGTCGCATTTGGAATCTACTCACACTGCAGGCGCAGGAGCGTGGTCCCAGGCCGCCATAGCGGACCAAAGCATGCACCGCAGGAACTCACCTGGCTTGCCGGCAGCAGCTGTGAGGTCCAAGGCCCCGCCGTCAGCACCAGCTGGCCCGCACGCACAACCTACGCACCGTGCCACAGCACACACCACCGCATGCGGCTGTAGCTGAATCCGACATGTTTCCTGCGTCGCAACTAGCCACCATCGTGCGCCGTTCACGTGCCAACAGTGAGTGATATTTATAGCCCCGCAGCAATACTGCTGCCCAGCTGTTCGAACAAGTGTCTTACATACTGCAGAACGAGGCGCTCCCTTACCCTGCCCGCTCCATCATCATCACCTGCCCATCGTCCAGCTGCAGCTCCACGCCGCTTCCTCCGCTGGCGCCTTGCGAGGAGCTAGGCGCCCAGCGGGTCACTCTCTTGCCCCACAGCAGGTGCGCGCCAGACCGCTCAGCGCCGGCACAGTGCGCCTACAGCACCACCACAAGGCAAAATCACAGCGCGCAGTCACAACTCCAGAGAGTGCTTGCGCGACAAGGGATGCCAGCACCAGTAGTGCTGAGTGTCAAGGTCCGTCCCAGGTCCTCCCAGGCGCCTCACTGGCACGTGACGCCGCAGGACTGCACAGTACGCTCTCACACGGCGCCCCGATGCGGCCTGCCGCCCCGTTTGCAAGCTACACCCAGGGTGAGCAGGCCGCTCACCTGGACGCAGGGTTCTGCCAGCAGCATGCCCCCGTCGGGCTGGAACACGCCGTGCCAGCTGTCCGGGACACTGTATCCTGCAGCCAACCACCCAGCAGTATGCCGCCTCCATCATAGTAGCCACGCTGACGTCTGCTCTCTCTGCTCTCCCAGAGCGCAACTGCAGCCACACTACGGTATGCGCCCCAGCTGAACAGCAACAACAGCTGCCCTCTTGCAGGCACAACTCTTGCAGGCGCCCACCTTGGTAGCGTGCGTTGACCTGAGCGCCCGTGAGGATGTCGTGAGGCAGGCCGTGGTGCCGCGCAGAGGCCAGGGAGCCCCCCGCCAGGACATTGGCACCCAGCTCCAAAATACCTGCACCACCACCAACCAGCGCGTGAGCACCAATCAGTCTCCCACATACCAGCCCCCCCGGGAGCCACACAGGAGGTGGGCCCTGATGGCTTGAACGGCCACTGCGCCTTCAAGCAGCCCTGGCCGCAGCAGGCCAGGCTTCCCTTCTTGCCCACTAGCGGAAGGCGTAAAGGCGCAAACCGCGTTGCGCGCACCTGTCTGCACCACCAGCCGCCGCCCGCTCTCCTCCTCCAGCTTCAGGAACAGCTGGTGGGAGTAGCGCAGAAGGGGCAGGTATTCGGCGCCTACAGGGACCGCACGCAAGCAGAGCCGCACGCCAGGCGTCACGTGACCCCGCCAGCACGCCACCCCGCCAGCACACTCCCCACGGCTGGGCCCGCCCTCCACTGTACCTTCTCTGTAGGCGAAGCGGTAGATGCGCGTGGAGCCGTGGCTGGAGCCCAGCGCGTGGCCCGGGCTGGGGCCAAGGTCCACCCCGAGGACGCTCGCTCCCTGCTTGGACAAGTGGTACGCTGCTGCGCTGCCAAACGCCCCGAGTCCGACGACGGCCACGTCGTAGTTGGACGGAAGGGCGGAGCTGGCCAGCTGCCGGCGTGGCGTGCCAACAGCTGCGGCGGGCGGCCGCTGCTGACACCCAGATGTGGGAACGGCCATTGGTGCTGCCAGGTGCCCTGCCAGTGCTCCTAGCCCACTGGAGTGCCACTGTGTAGGCCATTGCGCTGTGGACATGAGTTGCCGTGCCAGGATGCTGCTCCCTGGCCGCAGAGCTCGGGACATGGCGCCGAAGCGATCGGGCGAGGTGGCACAGTGCTGCAGCGATGTGTGTTGCTCTTCGCCTGTGCTGCTTTCGCCTCGTGGAGTCGTTGTCGTGCATGTCGCGGTTGGGAGCAACAGCAGGAGGCCAGCAGCTTGAGCAGCGGCGATGCAGTTAGTCAGTACATCAATAGCAGGAAGCGGGAGGGTGGTGGGGCGCAGGGGTCTCGCCGTGCGGCATCCCCGCATCACGTCGTACCGCACGCCGCGAGTCACGGTGACTCTCACTCGTCACATTGACAGCATCTGGACGCAGTAGTGTCAACACTGGCCCCAGATGCGTGCCTGGTGCTTAGGTGCTTCCGTTCCGTGCTTTCTGCGTTGGTGTGCCGTTGCCCCGTGCGGCCGCTGGCCCTGCTGCCCTGGAGCCCAGCCCTGGTCGCTTGCACCTCCGTCCTCTGTCCCTCCGCTGCTTGCTCTGTGCGTGGTCCTGGGAGCTCCGTACGTGACTTGAGTCGGTGCCAGGGACACGCGCGGGCTTGTGGGCCGCTGGCTTTTGGCTCCTGCCAGCAGTGCCTTAGCTACTGCTTCTGGCACTGCTGGCCGTGCACTGCCCTCTGCACACGGCCGACGCTCGACCCCCCGAGACCTGCAAGCCGCATGCAAGCATGACATATGTCCCCCTCCCCCTCCCACCAGCTCACAAAAGCTCAAACCCAGGCTTCACCGTCGCCTGGGTCCTCCCGCAGCTCTCCATCCTCTGCACCACCACACTGTGCGCGCGCCTGCATCATCGGCCGCACACGATTCTTCTCGCCGAGAAGCACCACGCAGCAACTACACCAGCTCGAGCAACAGTGAGTGCAGAGCGCACGCTTCGGCCTCCACTGCTGCTGTGCTAGTCGCTGCAGAGTCGGTCCCGAGCACTTGCGACATGCGATCTGCCTTCGCATTCCAGCCCCGCCACGACGACGTGCGTCGCAGGCAACAACAACAGCAAGGCATCTCAAGCTCCCTTCACCTCCCCTCCTCCCCTCCTCGAAGCCTCAAGCTCTCTGCTCGACGGGCCAGCCCGCCAGGCGGCGCTTTACCATGTCGCCTCCTTCCAAGCAGAATGTCAGGACCAAGGCGCCACTACACCTGCTCATCTGGGCAGCGTGCGCTAGCATGGCAGCCACCGTGGCCCGCGCCCAGATCTCCACCCCACTGATGGCCAACTTCTCCATCGCGTCCTACAGCCGCGTCTTTTCCGCCGGCGCCGACTGCACCCAGCTCTGGACCACCCTGGGCCTCACCCTCACGCGCCCCACGCCCTCGTACCAGTCCTACACCTGCTACGTCCCCACAGGTGCGGCGCTGCAAGGGATGTGCGGGCTCACGGATGTGCGGGCTCACATCATCTGACGCATCTTCTCGAGTTTGCATGGCCACTGGTTGGCTGGAGAGAAGCACTCGTTAGAAGAGCTTGCGGCCTGCATGTACGTACGTGCGCGTGCAGGCCCGGCCCTCCCGTCCGTCATGACGCTCATGCTCACGTACGGCGCGGCGGGCATGCCCTCGGCCCTGCTGAGCAACGTGCAGCAGCTCAACACCTCAACCGCCTTCCTGACCTACATGGGGTCACTGGGACCCGGCTGCAGGGCTGAGGCATACTACACCGACACGCTCAACGGAGGTGAGCGGACGCTGCTTCAGCCGCCGGCAAGGCCACGTGTGTATAGCTTGCAAACGGGGCTTTAGGCCGCATCAACCAAGGCAGCACAGGGCAGCAGGTGGGGTGCAAAGATGTGCACACAACATTGGGACCTGCTGCCGTCAGCAGTTCAAGGCAAAGAACGCGTGCACTAAACCAAGCTGCTTGCCCTGAACTCACCCTGTGCCCTGTGCACAGCCTGGCCTTCCGCCAACCTGCTGACCTGCACCCCCAACAGCGGCCTCATCTCTGGCGTGCTCATGCCGGGCAAGGTCTGCAACTTCGCCATTGACATGGGCCAGTGCCAGTCGCCCTCCCCGCCCGCACCCGTGCCCCCGCCCGCGCCCCCACCCCAGCCGCCTATTGCCTGCTCGGCCCAGCTCATCGCCAGGTCCCGCGCGCCGGTGCCCAACGGCCCAACCTTCAACAACATGACGGACAACTGCCAGCGGCTCCTGTACTACGCCATGCCTTGTGAGTCTCTGTTCCCGCACTTGTGGATTGCTCTTGGCCGCGTGCCCAGCAGGCACCACACCGCGCCGCCTGCCAGCGCCACCACTCACCGTTTGTGTTGTACGTGATGTGTGAGCTGTGCAGACTTCACGGCGGCTAACATGAACCCCACGCCCACTTGCCAGGACACGGGCCTCGTCACGGGATGGGTCTCCTTCTCCTTTTGGGTCCCTAGCATGGTGAGGCACCAGCTGGCGCGTACCAGCTAGCTCTCCGCCTGGCTGGCAGCTTACAGCACCTTCCGCTTGGTGGCCGTGATACCGCGTCGTGCTTGCTGTTCGTGCCGCAGCAACCTGACGCTGTCAGCAACTTTGATGTTTGCCGCTCGCACTGTTGTACTGCCGCAGGCGCAGTACAACATCCTGCTGTACCAGGTGCTCAACAACATCATGCCCGCCCGCGCCATTGCCAACAGCTTCAACCTGGACTGCCAGGGCTCCATCACCATCGTGAGTTGCAGCTCTGCTGCGCACGCCGCTTTCAGCAGCTGGCCAACACACCCACCCAACTGTCAGCTTACATTGTTTGTCCCCGCTCGCTGTCACACCTTTGCAGTCCTCTCCCGACTGCTACCTCCTTCCAGCCACCGCCAATGCCGCCCGCTTCCCTTCCATCTTCACCTGCCAACCACCACCCTCCCCACCCCCCCTGCT